>VZRQ01007442.1:426640-601640 GCA_013397975.1 Machaerirhynchus nigripectus | reverse complement strand
TCCAAGGTATAAGATGGTTTCACACCTTTGTAAGTGCCTCTCAGCTGCAGGTTCATGGGAGTGCTAATAAATGCTATTTTTAATCTGCCACACCTGCTCTGTCAACTAAATAACCAAACATATTTTCTCTGTCCTTGAAAAATGAATGTTGTACTTTTTAGCATGTAAAGATTGGAAAGCTTATTGTTTACATGTGCCAGGCTACATTGTTGATGTGCATCAATACCTCCACGTGTGCTTCTATATTTATACACTCTCTTAGATTTAAAATAAGTGGTAAGTTGCAGTGAAGTCAACAGGATAAAGTACTTTCTTAAAGATAAACAAATACTTCATAGATTTATTGGATCAGTGCCACATTGATTATTTGGGTATTTCAGTCAAAAACATACTTATGTAAGGATTTGACTAAACTGTGCTTTCTAAACAAAATAATTTCCAGGAAAGTGCTGCTAGATGCAGGTACTCCAATCAGAAACACCAGAAATGGGAAGAAATTAATAATAATCCCGTTTTTCTACTGAAGAGGTTTCAAAAAATCTTTAAATAATATAAATTTCTAGCAATCCGTATCATGTCCTAAACAGCTGCAACAGCTGTATTATGTCTTTAGCTTTTTCTTTATTATGTGCTATAAAAACATAGGGCACAGTAAACCTTTTTCATACTTATTTTTCTAAATATTACGTTTTACACAATTCTGTGTTATTTTCACATGTGTTTATTAATAACTTTAAAAAGAGTCTGCTATAATAAAACTGACACCAAATCATAGGATAGGCATAATAATACTGGCAAAAGTACTAGCATACTAACTAAACCCCTGAAATTTAAGTTTAATAGCAGTGGGTTGAGATGAGAAATAGTCAGTGTTGAACAGTTCTGTTTATTTATAAGACATTTACAGGAGCTAACAAATTTCGAGACTAGCATAATTTTAGTTCTCCTGAATTTCTCTAAAGAATCTATTAGAGGTTACACTAGTCCTTAATAATCCATTTTTTCCCTCTTTAGGAACAAAACACCCAAACAATTACAACAGACAAAAGCAGTATCTTGCGTCTAATAGGAAGAGATTAAAATACAACTTTTCTTAATTTACAAGTTAACAATTTGCATCGCACTTGAAAATAGATCATAGTCATAGAAAAAAAAAGTTAAACAAAAACTTTCAAAGCGAAATTAAAAAAAAAAATTGAAATAGAATAACACCTAATACTCTCATAGCTAATTTAGATCTTCAGAGCTACCTTCAGGAACATAAGGTGAACAAATTCCGTATTTAGGGGAATGTCACACATGTTCCTTAATCGATTAGGGCACATTAAGTACAAGATCAGCAACAAAAATAGCTGCAAGCGTATCAGTTTACTGCTCGGAGATGTTTCCCTTACTATTTAGAGCAGAGGCAAAACTTTAGGTTTCTCTTTCTTTTTTTTTTTTTTTTTTTTTTTTTTTTCGTTCTCCTCCTCTTAACTGGTATTATTCACANTTAATACTGGATTTACCCCATAATTGATATCAAAATCGTTTTAAAAAAAAAATCAAATAAAGATCCAGTGCTTTAACTTCCCGGCAGCACTTAGGTGAGCCTAAATCAAGATCTACTTCATTTCCTGTGATTAGAGATGGATCACTGGCTTTGGAAAACAGTTTGTGTACTGATCATGGAATGCAGATGAGTATCGGCTTCAGCAACCCCTCTGAATTGTTCCAAAAGTCAAGTCATGACTCTGTAGTTCAGTGGAAATGCGTAAAAAGACTAATAAAAATATTTTTCAAACCCTTACTACTGGTGTTCTGTTCTGTCCTTTTGACGCCTATTTGATAGGACAATAGTACTGAAAACATCCCTATTTCATCCGTATGCAAAGTTTGGTAATCACTTGTCTTAAACATCAGTACCAACACAATGGATTAGGTTATTGCACATCAAGTACCTTAAAACAAGGTTTGCTTTTGGGATATATGTGAAGCTGTAAAAAATGTACAAGAAAAACTGGCAAAAAGCCATTCAAGCTTTTAAGAGTAAATATTCTTTAAAGTATAGCAAGCTATAAAATGTTTAATGGTTATAAAGTCTAGCTGTCTTTTGCAGACAGACAATATTACCGGCATGTGAACGGATGCAATCTTGGAAATAACACTGGAAATGTGACCAACAAATTATCACAAAAATAAAACCTGGAAGTTCTTTCCTGATACAAAATAAATTATGATGGAAAAAACAGAATAACAAAAATACCTGCAAAATCTTTCTCTTTTTTCTTCCTTTTTTGCCCATTTTAAAAGTCTACAAATAAAGCTGAATTAAACAAAATGTTAAATCCCAGAATAAATACAGGCTTCTTTTTCAGTTATGCTTGAAAACAAAGGCAAGCATAGTAGATATGATTCTAGTTATTAATCAGCTACAGTACTACGAAATCATACTAGATCCATCAGTTCAGCTATATGTCTAAAAACCTTCAACAAAATAAAAAAGCCTCAGAAGGTCTGTTTTTCACATGTCAAATTCAATATTCCTATATTCTCAAATCCTGAAAAAATGGGGTGTTATGCAAGACTGTTAAAATCCGTCCAGTGTAATATTTTGATCACATACTTGCATTCAAAAGATTTATGAATTACCATATTTTCCTTGCTCCTGTTGCCACTTCTGGCTTCTGCAATTCTCAAATTAACTTTAGTCCTTTCAGTCCAGCAGCTAGAAATTTGCTCATTACTGGAACAGTAACTCTTTCTTTATATACATCCTTATAAATCTGGTTAAAGCACACCTGCACCTTTCAAACACATTAACTCCATTTAATTTCAATAATGTGTGTTTCAGCCTCCGTTTCTGCCTTTCTTCACTGTACCTATGTTCTGCTTTGGAATGGTGCCTAACAATGACCTATTGAATCTTTAGCAGCTCTTAAACAGGATTTTTTTTAAATGTCACATTTTGCCAGATGGGTTAGTACTGCCCAGAGTGAATCATCACCATTTACTCTGATATTCACTGTCATCTGACATTTATTAGACTCCCAGAATGTAAATTAAGGTACTCACCAGTGGACCCAAAGCACAACCTTTCGCAGTACATGCCTGGACTCTGAAGGAATGCAGACTCCAAGGAGCAAGCCCATAAGCATAACAGCTTAGCTGTGATGAATTTTGCAGCAGAACACCATCCATATACAATCCATAGCTGGTAATAATACCTGTAAAACAATGTGAGAGCACTCAGTATCTAAAAAGCTACAGAATTTAGAAGAAAACTAATACTACAGACATCAAGGCAGTAGTAGTAGTAGTAGAAGTAGTAGTATTTCAAACTCTTCACAGATGAGCAGACACTGTTTGGCATGACTGAGCATGCAGAACTCAAAAGAAACACACTCTTCCATCTTTAACTGTTGAAAACCTCACAAGTGGACTGCATCTTTTAAAACAATTACACTATTCCAAAGATTACCCCTTAACAAACTTGTTTCTGAATGGCAGCCAACATCACCTCGGAATGATGAAAACTGAGGCAATTCTGTTTCACAGCCTACTCTGCATATGGCTTTTCAAACAAGACAAAAAAAACATCTCACATCTCAACAGCTTTAGACTTAGAAACAAAATCTCCAATATATTTGAAATGTGGAAGGACAACTCAGTGCAGTGCTGCAACTACAATAAATCAGTAACAAGTAATTTTATCACACAAAACACCTTTTTGTTACTCATTCTTTATGATAATTACCTCAGATTTTCAGCATTTTGCCAGCAAACTACATACTTCATTAATTTGTGGTAGCAGTGGGGTGGTTGGAAAATTTTACCCACTTTTCTAAATGAAACCACAATATAGCAATGATTACTGTTTCCTTCTCAATATGCTGTAGAAAAATTCCTGAAGTAAACTACTCCTTGCCTATTCAACCTACAGAAAGAAAACATATTTGAGAACTTAAACATTAGCAAGATTTTCAGACATAAGAATGGTCCTTCTTGTATAACTGGCTAATACTAACTAAAAAATTGCAAGTGATTGCTTATCTCATTTATAAGGAATTCTAAAACTTTGTTATTCGAAAGGTGCATGGTAGGATAACAAATCCTGTACAGTGTTTTGAATTTAATAAACTAAAGATTTAATTTTACAGATTTGCTTAGACTTTGGAAACTGAGCTCACAAAGGAGTACTTTTTCTCAGGGCTATTCTTCCATCTTTCTCACTTCTGAATATTATCCCTTTTTAAAAGCTATTTCAATGAGAAATCTTAAGGCAAGTAAACACAAGTTACAGGATTCATTTGAAGTGATTTTAGTTCAAAGAATGCTTTCCATTATAGAATGGAAATCTTTCCATTATAGAAAACAACTTCTATTGTAAAAATACAGCTCGGTTCACCACTCCTTCCCTTAAAACTTAATTTTTTGAAACTGCACTGAAGAAGATTCGGTTTGAAATTGAAAAAATATTTTCCCCTCTGCTAAATGGGGAACTGCTTTGTAAATAAAAGTGTACACACAACTGTTTCAGCTGAGCTTTGAAGAGTTCTACTTCAAAAGATTTATATGCTAAACCAATGCAGAGCTGAGTGTGGTGAAATGATTCACACACTCCTCAATTCTTTTCTCTTCTAGAAAACTGAGAGGCTAAACTCAACTCAGACAGCAGAGATGTGTGTAGGAGGAGGTCCTGGAAAATTTCACACTATCAATCTTACCCCATTTGACAGGCTTGCTAAAGCAAAAATCCCTTGTGGTTCTCTGTCTAGTTGCTTGTGAAGCAATAACATAAATGGTTGATATTTTTCCTACATTAATTAAACAAATTTTACATATATGGGTATATACTTTAAAACATTTTATTTATCTCAGAGGAAAAATGTGAATGCTGGCATTAAGGATGTGTTTTAGAGGGGAAAAATGCCAAACACTGGGATACTCTAAGCACCTGCTATACCTGTAGCACTAACCCCTTTAAAGTATCATAGAATAGAATCACAGAATTACCTGTATTGGAAGGGACCAATAAGGATCATCCAAGTCCAACCCCTGTCCCTGCACAGGACAACCCCAAAAATCAAACCATGTGCCTGAGAGCATTGTCCGGACACCTCTTGAACTCTGTCAGGATGGTGCTGTGATCACTACCCTGGGGAGCCTGTTCCTGTGTCTGAACATCCTCCAGGTGAGGAATCTTTTCCTGGTATCCAACCTAAACCTCCCTTGAGACAGCTTTATGCCATTCCCTTGGGTCCTGTCACTGGTCACCAGAGAGCACAGATCAGTGCCTGACAAATCATCATTAATTCCTTTCATACTTATGGTAACAGCATGAATCATAATGAGGTAATTTGGCATTAATGTTTTAAAGATTTCCTAAAGCCACAGCACTATGCAGCGTCTACACTTGAGGAGCAGCTTGTTGCTCAACACTGTGAGCTTTTGTTAGTTCTCCCAGTACTGTCAGAGAACAATCATCTCTAAAAACCTGATCCATTATCTCTTGATTCAACTTCTGCCTTTGCCTTGTAGGACACTGATGGAGAAAATGACAGTACGAAAATAAAGAAAAAAGCACATTTCAGCTGAAAAGGGCTAATAGTCCATTTTTGAGATGTGAAGCCATTTTTTCTAAATTAGGCAATAATTATTTTTTACCAGGGATAAATAACTGTGCCTCCCTACTTCACCAGTATAGGTTTCCAAAGCATACAGAGAAAAAGTTCAAAGTTGCCCCAAAGGTAATGAACTTCTTGAGACTTGCTAGATATTACTGAAGTTTACCATGCATAAAATATTTAAGATTATAGGACAGTTTTGTGATTTACAATGCTTCCTGAGAAACATGTGGTCACCATGAAAAGATGCAGTTTCTTCATAATTATGAAGTCTAGGCAGCTAAGTCAAATCTTGATTTCACTGAAGTCAAAATCTCCATTGTCTATAGTACAATTATGTTTCACTTTGGAAAAGAAATTCAAGAATGCAAATTAAACTTAAACTGAAGAAAGCTATTCAGTCTTTCTTTTCCTTCCTCCTTTCCTCTCTCTGGGTGAGGCCATATAATGTGTCAAGGATATTCAAGACACTAAAGACATTTTGAATCCAAAGTACTACAAGCACTTTACTCTTAAGGTGCAATCTAGAGGTCAAATCTTAAGCAAACATACTTTTACCTACATCAATTTCACTGACTACAAACACCAGTCATCTCTCATAAGCACAAGGATTTGAAGGAACAAGTACTGGCTTAGTTCACTGAATAATTTTACAAATCAGTTTTTACGATACCTGATATTTCACATAAAAATTCCACATGGCCTTGGAAGACCCAGCTCAGATTTAGACTTGGTTTTGTCTATGACGTGAAGACAAAGCGAAGTTTTTGGGAACTGACCATCTAAGGAAAATTTTCAATGGAAAATTTTCAAGGATTTTAGAAGAGCAGATTTCAAACTACCTGGCAAGATTATAATGGATATGCTCTGAAGAAGAGATCATTGTTTATTAAGGCCACTAGAATAATGAAAGGTCAAAACAGAATATCTGATGGCACATGATTTCACAAGCCTCTCCATACATTGCCCTCATCTAAATAGTCAGTATTGTTTATACTATCTATCTTCTACCTACATATGTGTAGAGTGGCAGAATCTGGGCTGTGTCCCATCAAACATTTTATTGTTGGATTGAAAATAAGACAAAATAAAATGTCCCTATTTCAGATATATTCAACATGCCATCTTCCAAAAGTCTGGTTTTTACTTGGTACATTAGTGGTATTTCTGAAGCAACTTTCAACAAAGAATTAGGTGTAGAATCTCCCATTTCTCTATGAAATAATTTTTTTTCCTCAAAATAATGTAAATAGGCCTTAAATTCAACAAAAAACAGTAGCCCCAAAGTTCAATATCCACATCTGGATAACACAAGTCCAGATGTTCCTGTACCTCAAAGCTTGTTTCCCCTCACTGTGCCATCTTTATGAAGAAGCCATGTAGCCTGTAATCCTGTTTGCCACCTTTGGCCTCAAGGGTAGCATATTCATTCTCCTTAACTTTTTTCTAATGCATGGCAAGCAGCTGGACCCCATATATACCACGAGAGCGTAGAAAAGGCTGTGCTGTCCAAACCCCAGCCAGCCCACACACCCATCAGAAGCTGATAAGCCTCCTCAGCCCATGGAAATAAACAGTAGCATCTGTCATGCAGTAGCAGACGAAAGGAAGCAGAAGAGAAAGGAATGGCCCCAGAGATCTAATAAGGAGATGACAATCTATGATATGCAAATCTTTGCAATTCTGAGGTTTCCTGAAACAAAGCCAAGTTCAGTATTTTTGAAAAGCGCTACTTATGCCTAGGAGCCTGAAACACACCAAGTTTGAACCAATTCAGTTAAAAGCGGGAAACAGTTTCTATGCTTTTGGAAAAAAACCCAAAACAAACAGAGAAACCAAGAATACACCAGTAGAATGTTAAAGAAAATTTTAGGGAAAGCACCTAAGTACTTTCTACTGGTCTTTCTCAAATTTCAGTCTTCTTAACTATGATATTTTTCAGCCTCTTACACAGTTTTGAAACACTGACACAGAGAGCAATTATGAATGATGAGGCCACGAGGCAGCCCAAAAGATGTGTTGAGAATGAGCAAAACAAAGTCACTGAACAATGCAAACCTTCCTGATTAAGCAGTTGCTCAGTCAAAAGTTTTAGAGCTTATTTGCTGTTGGGGTTTTTAAAAATTCTTTTCAAGAAAATGGGAAAGGATGGAAATAGAAAATTAGAGAATGAGAAAACATGTTATTAGATAAACCATAGAATCATTTAGGTTGAAAAGGGCCTTGAAGGTCATTGAGTCCAACTGTAAACCCAGCACTGCTAAATCCACCACTAAACCATGTCCCAAAGTGCCACATCTATGCATCTTCTAAATACCCTCAGGGATGGTGACTCAACTGCTTTCCTGGGCAGCCTGTTCCAATGCTTGGGAACCCTTTCCATGAAGAAGTTTTTCCTTATACACAATCTAAACCCCTCTGGCACAACTTGAGGCCACTTCCTCTTGTCCTATTGCTTGTTACCTGTGAGAAGAGACCAGCCCCCACCTGGCTACACCCTGTTTTCAGGCAGTTGTAGAGAGCGATAAGGTCTCCCCTGAGCCTCCTTTTCTCCAGGCTAAACATCCCCAGCTCCCTCAGCTGCTCCTCAGCAGACCTGTGCTCCAGACCCTTCCCCAACTCCGTTGCCCTTCTCTGGACTCACTCAAGCACCTCAATGTCTTTCTTTAAGTGAGAGGGCTGGAACCAAACACAGGATTTGAGGTGNGGCCCATCGATCCAGCCTGTCCAGGTCCCTCTGCAGAACCTTCCTGCCCTCCAGCAGATCAGCACTCCCACCCAATTTGGTAACACCTGCAAACTTGCTGAGGGTGCACCAAAACCCTCAGTGGTTTCCTAGCAAGCTGTTGTACTTAAAAGGAGAGCCAAGCTGTACATAGGAAATGTGGTATTAACAAGATACAACATCCAAATTTAGTCATGCAGCGCAACTTTTAGTTGTTTTAAAGGAAGCCTGTGGAAATTTATTTATTAAACTCTAGGTCTTTATCCTGTGCTGTTGTTATGCACGTATAAATATATATATATAGATATATATATGGACATATATACTTATATTTATTTGATTAGTTAAAACACCCTCTAAACTGTTTGGATTTTTTTCCACTATGCAAAGATAAGAGGATCAGGTCCTGGGACAAACTATTGAAAAAAAGCTTATTTCAGTGAAAATTATTCAGACTTTAGCACTAAGCCACATACATGACCTTCCTCCTCATTTCCTCCCCTTCCATCCCTTACCCTTTCCCTTTCTCCAGCTTCCTTGCCTTTGCCACATATGCTGATGAGATTTTAGGAACAGGGTTAGGGAGTTTCTAAGGGGCTAGAAAGCAAAATCTTCCACAAAGACTTCCATACAAAGAACCATAAATTATTAAATATGTTATTTAATAGGTGACATACTCTTATTTCTTTCTAAATTTAATGTAAGACCTTACAGAATACAATCACCACTTTTGGGGGAATCACTTAAAATGTCTTTAGTGAAGTTGAACAAGCAAGATGTGCTTTATCACAACTGAAAGTGGGAAAGAACTTGCAGGACAAAATGAAGTTGATGTGAAACCACTGGGAGAAATAAGTACATATATTGAAATTATCAATATCATGAGCCAATGAAGAAAAACATTTCTGATACATCAAATTTAGTGATTCCTACATAGCATCCTCTGAAGTGATTTAAACTGCTACATGCATGATAATAAAATTAGAGTGAATTCCAAGGTAAATGATACTGTGCAATCCCACTAGAAAAGTAAAATTTGTCTAAAAGTTTTACTGATGGATATTTCATAATGGAAAACATTTCTGAACAAAAGAAAGTATATTGTTTAATTTTCACAGCCATAGAAATGTACAACTTTATGAAGAGTATGCAGAACACAAATCTAATTATTATTACATATCAATTAATGTAAAAGAAATGAATGTTTTATTGGGGGGTGCAATTAACATCCTAGACTGATATTCTCCAAGAATGCCTATTCCTAAGCTCAGTTGTCCTGGAAAACATTGAACAATGAGATGCAGTACACAAGAACTATCAAAAGGGAGCACTTTTGAGCCACTGAAACCGCAGGATGGGCTGAAAACCACAATCTCCCTGCTGCAGACAATGATACTATCTCAGGTATTTTATGTGCTAAAATGATCATTAAAAATTAAGCACCACATATAAGCTGCCATTTAGAATATTAATTTACCTTTACTAATCATCTTTTTAACTTGAGGCTAAAAGAGTTCACTTACCATTCGGATACTCAGGCTTAGTCCATGAGATGTTAAAGGAGTCAGATGCATACGACTGGGCTTTTGGAGCAGGAACCCCTTCTGGTGTACTCTCATCTGTTACAGCCGCGCTGGCTTCGCTTATTGAACACCCACCTCCAGTGCAAGCCTTAAAATATTAATCAGAACAAATAAACACGTTTCAGAGTAGTATCAATAATTTTAGCAATTTTCTTTTTTTGCCTAAGTTTCATTATTCTTCCACATCTAAACTTAGTAAGCCTGTGATTTTCAGGCAAGATACTTTTCTTAGCATAGATTTGTTTACCTCTTTTCTTGAATAACAAGAGGATGTCTAGTAACTCATGATTCTTTGTTTTTAGGCATACTATAGCTACAACATTCTTCTGCACTTCCCAACAGCACCCAGAGCACGTGCAATTATAATAGTGAAAAACCACCCTATTATAAACCAGTATGTATTAGTTGTTATGATTACATGCTTATGGAAAATAAAGTACAATAATTTGTATTTCAGTTGCCAGAGAACAAAATACTAACCACTCAATTTTTGTAGTTTGCTTTGGATATGAAACAATAAAATGTGCAGGGAAAAGTGCATATCACCCCACATAACAGGCTTTTAAACTTTTACATGCACACAGCTGTGTCCCATGTGATGCTTTGCCAATTACTTGCACTAACATCGATGACAAAAGAGAGGAGTTCCTACACAAGTTAAAAAAAATATACAAAAATATATACACTATGTACTGGATTTAAAGGTTTTTGTGTCAAGTTTTGTGTTAGGTTTTTGTGTAATTGTTTATTTATAGGTTTTTTAATAATAAAATAAATCAAAACCTGATTTCAACAACTATTCACATTTAGACATACACTTATATAAAACTTATGGGATCACCTGTGTTTTTCTGAGTTGCCCATGTGCTAAAGTGGACAAGTGGATCATCAGCATATAAAGTATAAATAACTTTGCTCTCCAGATCTCCAGGAATAAAATGTTTCTCTCAATCTATTATATTTTATTTGAAAGGATTAGCTTCAATTTCAAGTTTCCCACTGTTTTTCAAATCAGAGAGCAGAAAAACATTTCCTATGCCCTCCAAAAGTGTATACTGACCCCAAGGGTAAAAATAAGCATTGTTTGCAAATGAGAGGCTCTTTTATACATAAAGGTTGTTTTGATATCACTGGAAATTACATTCCCAATACAACTAAGGAATGACTCCATGTTCAGTCCAAACTACCAAGTAAAGATGAAAGAATGCAACCTCAGTTTTGAGAATATCCAAAAAATGGCATTTATGCTAAACACGATAACGGTTATTAAAAAACCGTCAAAATCAAAAAACAGTGTCAGTTTAGATAGATGCTCAAGTAACTACCAGCATTTTGGTAAGTAAAATATTTAAGAAAATGATCCTTCCAGTAGAAGCAGGGCAATCTTTGAATGATTCCACTTCCACTGGCTTCATGAAGAAGCCAAAAAGACCAGTTCTGGAAGGCCTCTTTCTCATTTATTCCTTACTGACTTGCTAATTAATTTCCACCAGGCCTACTTCAGCAGTGGAGGGCTTTTTCATTTAAGAGCTTGGTAACAGCAGCTTTTCCATTCATTTAGTTCTTGAATTTCATGCAGCTCAAATTTTGTATCTTTGAAATTTGCTGGGACATGAGGTTTCTGGTTCTTCTAATGAAAATCAGTAAAAGAGACCTCATCTGCATTTTAGGTAGTGGAATTCTAGATCAGTGTGTCCAAATGGACTGGACATCTGGCAATCCCACCCAGTAACACTCAAAGCCATGAAAACCTGCACCCAGACTGAGTACCACTGTGTCACTCTGAGAAAGTCATGTAAAATTTGCAAAAATACCACAGCAACTGGATGGCCAAAGGACAGATGCAAACACCACCCAGGACCTGAGCCAGCTTACCCACACAGCAGCGTCCTGAGGAGATATTGTCTTAATAGCTCAATCACAAAAGCACTTCAGTCATACAAACAAGAGTGACACCCTGGCTACTAAAGGCAGCCTTTCAGCTTTCCATTTGCTTTCAGACTGGCGTGGTTCACACTCACCCAGCTTAGAGCATGAACAGAACAAAAACAATTTCCTTTGCACCCATCCATGGAGACATGACCTTAAGTCTCCTTGGCTGACTTTTGGAAAAAAGCATTAGATTTGCTTACAAAACCTGTTGTATTCATTTATGAATAAAATTGCTGCATATAAAATGGCAGCAATCAATCCTGAAAACTGGTAACAGCATGCAAAGATAAACATTTTCTTAACTCTAGTCAATGCAGTTACATTAAGCTGTCATACAAAAGTTAAAGCCAGCAGCCTATGAGGTGCTGAAATCTCTGCTGCTGAGGCTCCTGGTTTCTGTGTTCAAGCTGCAATTTTGGTAACTCAATTTCCCACAGAAACCGAAACCAAGTTTTGAATGGATACAAACCAAAATTAATAGTAGCTGTGAAACAAGGAAAATAAAATGGTTCTAGCTGATAGAAGTACTTCACTCTAATAAAAAAAAAAAAAGGAATCATTTAATTACCCACTGTTGACAGTTGTTTGGGGTATTTCTATGCTAAAAGTTTTATTGAAATTCAGTTAAATTTATATGAAATATTAAATATTTCATTTTTTCTCCTGGTATGTATGTTTGATTTGAATTTTTGGTGGATTTGGTTTTTGTTGGGTTTTTTTATATTTGGGTTCTTTTTTCTTTCATAAAGTTTAAAAGTAACATTAAATCTGTATTTTACATTCATCTCAAACCAGTCTAACTAGTTCTGTGTATGATGGGTCCAAAAGTTTTAAGAAAGTTATCACAGCTCGAAGATACTGGGCTTTTTCTGCACTTTCAGACTTGTAATTTTCAAAGCTGCAAGAACACTTAGATCTTCCAACCCACATATCACAGACCACTGCATTTTATCCAAGTAAATCTGGTTATCTTTGTCACTGGAAGTGATCTTTTCCTACTTTCTGATTAAATGCAAATATTAAGGGGGGATAAAAAAATTACAAAGAAATGAGAAATAAAATATAAAGAGCAAAAGGTTCCTAAAAATTTATTCGGCAACTTCTAGGAAATCTGTGCACACTGATGAAGCAAAACCAACACCCACACAACACTTCCTCCCATATCCCAAGGCAGAGCCAAAAGAAGCAGTCCCAGTTGCTCTCCAGCTTGTAGCAGTTAATTCATCCCTGATGCTCTCTCCTTGTGCCCCCATGCACAGGAGCTGGGCAGGAGCAGAGAAGAGCTGTGGCACAGTGAAGGACAGCACAAATTCTTTTGTAAAGAATAAATAAAAAATAAAGGAATAAAATGCTTGTTGAAATAGTGTCTTAGTTTTGGACATGGTGCTATTACATATGCTATGCAATTTACTATGCTGAAATATCTAGGCACAAATGAATTAATTTCAACATGAATCTAAGCTTTAATTAGACTGAATATCCTTGTTTTTTTCAGGTTCAAGTCAGATCCTTATCATTACCTTAAGGTAGTTTATTTTTTTGTGGTATAATATTTAGAACATTCAAGAGCATGTTAAGAAAAAATGAATGCATACCCAGTCTACATAAATGTAAATTTATTCATAATCAAGAGCAGAATATTTTTCTATGGCATTTATCAAAGCAAATATCCTTATATAGGTATTGTTATAAAATGAACAGTGGGCTTAAAACAAGGGACAATCCCCTGCTTTTATTCACATATTTTCAGGTTTGTTAGTGAGCTGAAGCTGTTCTATTTCATCACAAAAGAAAACCAATGATAAAGAAATGCAATGAAAACACTAATGTTTTTTAAAATGTTTTGAATACACAAACTGCTGCTTTACACTGAACTCTTCCTCTGCTATTTCCTTCTACATACAGATTTTAAGATGAAAGATGGTACAAAATATGAAAGGTTAGCACTTTTAAATACAGTCAATGTTTTCTTGTAAGTTGGGTCCAAGGAGAAATTTTTAAAGCATGTCATATATTTATGCTCAATTCTTTATTAGCTATCCAACTTATCCTTGAAGAAAACATGTATTTAAATCACATACACATTTTTGTGAGTCTGTTTTGAAACAAAAAACCTACTTTTGTTCAGGGTGGCTCATCCACCTTAGCTTCAGAAAGAAGAGGTTAAACAAAGTGGACACAGGAACCATTAAATATTAAGATGCTAACAAAGTCAGAGTCATTTTCACCATTTTACACATCTTCTACACATCTTTAAAACTTACAGCTAGTTTTATGAGGTATTCAGTACCCGGGAAAAGCTGCGGAATAGTAAAATCCAGAAAAAGTTCTGTGCTGTTATAGATTACATTCCACTTTGTAAAATTCTGCTCGTTGGTGGCCATATAAATTATATAGCGATCTAGGATTCCATTTACTTCTACTGGTTCTTTCCATCTGCAAATAAAAGCAAAATGTGATTAAGACTGGATCAAATAAAGATTCAGACCATGCTGAAAAATGTAAGGCTTTGTTTAGGGGACTTCATGGGGTTTATTTTGAGAATTTGAAAACGCAGTTGTGCAATCATAAAAATAAATCTAAGCCATACCTCTAATGCAGTATTTGTACTCAATAGATAAATGATTATACACAAAGCAGGGGCTACAAAAGGGGCATATCACCAGAACATTTCCTGCACTGAAGTTTGCAGAGGCTATGCCCATATGTAGGTTATACTGATTGCGTAAAGACAAAATGGAAATTAAGTTGGCAAGTGATAATCAGAAGGTTCACAGAACCACTAAACTAATCACTTCTATGCATTTAATCATAATAAATTTAATTTTATGTCACAAACCCTTCCCCTGATTGAACTCACTGGAATTCTTGAATAAACTGATGCACTATTGTGCTGTCAGGAAAGAAGAAATCCTTACTTACTGTACATATATTGTTCTAGAATCCAAAACCGTCAGGACCGGGGCATCTACGTGAGATGGTGGCAGCTGTGCTGTAAACAAGGTGACCTGGGAACTGTTTGTACAGCCAGCAAGCGTGCACGCAGTGAGCAGGAACTGGTGCGGCGTGAAAACTGCCAAATCTAGGGGAAAAAAGGAGAGGCATTTACTTGGTATATTCATTTTACCTTGCTTTTCTGTAGCTTTCAGACACTAGTGAGTTCAGACAATCAAAAGGAAGGGGGACCTGTATCTCTTAAATGTTTCAGGTTTGCCCCAGAGGAATGAATAGGTACTGGTTCTTTAATAGTAGATAACTGCAGATTGTGACTACTAATAGATCTGTGGGGTGTGCTTTGGTTGAGATAACCCCACTGTACTCCATTTACACCAGAATGCACACCAATAACCAAAAAAAAGAAAAGAAGTTAGCTTTTTAGGTGCTACCTACTACATCAGTTTGTTACAGTGGCAAATGAACACGTTTGAGATGACTAAATCAAATCAAAATAAATAAATGGAAAAACAAGTACAGGTTCATTAGCACAGCTGGATCATACATTTTTTTTAATGTGCTGTATGAAACATCAATGTCAAGCACCAATACATACAGTGATTCACTCCATGCAGATTTCACTACAAGCATAAACACAAAGGAAGCTCATTGTTGTTACCACTCACACTGATCCCTTTGCTCTTTGCCTGTTTGTCTTCAGGTGCATAAACACCAACAATCGTAAAATATATTTCAGTAAAGACAACCCATCTAATGCTATAGCAAAACAACTGTTCAGTGGTTATTAATTACGAAGCTATCTTGATTTTCAATTACTGCAGAAAATGATGAAAAAAATGTAGCATTTTTGCTGAATAAATATTCTAAAAGATCATATATTCTTCCCTATACTGATAAAGGAATGTTTGCTAGAAAAACTGTAGCACGAAAGAAATGCAGACATAATTTTCTAATACTTTCTATTTTATTTCTTTATTACAATAAAAATCATAGACTTTAACAAGCAAGGAATTTACAGTTTAAGAAGGAATTTACAGTTGAAGTTTGGCAACAGTATAAGGTAAAATGTTCAACAGACACGCATTTTCAGTATGCCAGAAAAGTTCTGTGTTTTCTAAGACATAACAAATAGTAGTCTTTTCAGAGCCCAACAGGATCAAACTACAATTTTGCACAAAACTATTTGTGAGCACAAATTAAAAAATTGCAGTTGGATGACAAAGACATCACCAAAGCAGAGATGTTGCAGACCCAACTTCTCTCTCATTAGTTTTCCCCTTATATAACACCTCCAGTCCCTGCAGGAATGGAATTTCTTCTGATTTGCTCCACTCTGCGTAAGGAGAGAATGAACTTGTTCATTTTTACCGAAAATACCTCAGTGGTATTGTTCTATGGAGCACATGGCAAAGTGTGAGTTAAAAAAAAAAAAGCTGCAGCTAAAAAAAAATCATCAAGTGAATGCCTGTAACAGTGACATGTTTAATCAACATAATGGGACTGATTCTACCAGGGTTAAGCAGTGCTTAAGTCAGTGAGAGGGGGAAAGCACACTCCAGAGCAGGTGCTCAAGCTGGCTCAGCATGCAGGGAAACTCCACATACTGCACTGGCTGTATTGCCTTCATTAGTGTACATGTCCCTGGGTCCCTTGCTCCCTGCAGCTGCCATAAGAGGAGCCAGAAAAAGTGCAGATGGAGCTGAAAGTCTGGGACACAAGTATTAGATAGTCCATGTTGTGGGTGGGCAAACAAGTGACCAGAAGGATTTTACTTCCAGCAACCCTAAAATGAACAGATGAAAGCAATTCATGGAACCCATATAATTCATAACCTCGTAGATACTGATTATGCATTCTTCGCTCGAAGTTGGAACTATATGGTAGGGCTTCACTTAGAAGAGGGAATAAAACCAAAGGAAGGGAAAAGAGAAGGTTGATTTCTCCTTTTCCATTTGTTTATAGTGGATCACTCTTTTCCTTGTCAGTGAGGAATATTTTTCTCTCCTTTAAGGAAAATTCCACATCTGGAACTACTATTTTTTTAAAAAGGTAGCTTGTACTGAAACCTTGATTTGATGCATACTGTAGCTGATGAGACTACTGGCAGACATAAGTTTCTGGAAATACTTTGTGAATTTTGAAGAGAGAAGAACCTTTTCAAGGATTAGGAGAGTGAAAGATGGAAAAATGTTTTATTTCCCTCCCTGAAAAAACAATTTACTGTAAGATACCTTTTGTGTCTCAGTACCAAGAATGGAAAAAGCAAAAGACAAGACAGGGGAACATGTGAAGTTTTAGAAAACCAGGAATAGAAAGGAATGGAAACATGGCACATATGAGCACAGAGATCCTTAGGGATCAGCTGATAAACATACCGAAAGGGGAGGGAAGGATAGGAGAGTTTAAAAAATAGTTGAAATACAAAATATGTTAAAAAAGCAACATGTCACCAGACTCCAAGAAAATCTTTATTCCTTGTCTTGATTTACTAACACCAAAGTATTTTGACTACTGAATAGAAAGTTTCAATGGAATCTAAAAGATTCAGATGGGATAAAGGCTAAAAGGAAAAATTATGTTTGCGTAAGCAGGGGAAGTAAAAAAAGAAATTCAAGGCTTAGCAATGTCACTCAAGGTAGGAGCTTTGCCATCATTAAAAGTCTCTCCATAGACTTCAAGGTTTGGATAAGCCAGCAGATATAGGGCAGGCAGTATTTCTAAAAGGTTAGAAGCAGAGACTGACAAACTGAACAATAAAAGTAATATTACATCATAACCAATACAATTATTCATCACAATCTAATTTGGCAGATATTTTCCTATTTCAAGTTCAAAGTGTTTCATAACGGATCACTGGATTCAAACAGCTACAGATACAGACATGAATTTGAAAGGGGGAGGAGGTTCTTAAAACTACAAAGCCACTGTTTGTCAAGGTCCTCTAGTAACAATGCCTTGCTTTCCATTTGCTTGATTGCATGATTTGCATAAGATCAAATGTAGGCAATTGTGGACATGAAAAACAGATCGCTCTCAAACGCTTTAGAAACGGATCCACAAGCATTGTGTGGAAACATGTTACAAGAAAATGCACCCCTGTGCATGGAAAACTCAATGATTAATGTCAAACAAACTATAATTTACAATATAGGGTGTGAATTATATGTTATTTTACAATTGATTTCATGTTGCTGCTGGAAGAATTTCATTGATCTCAATTTGCAAGACGAACCCCGTAAGGACACAATTACTACTTTTAAATGTACAGTAAACCTGAATTTTTTTTCCTTACAAATTTGCTTGATCAGGTTATATTCATATCTGTTCCAAAATTCCAGTTCCCTGAGTTAAAGATCAAATGTTTCTTATTTCAATATTTCGATAACTACTCACTGAAACCACTTATTTCTTATCAATATAAAGCTAAACCTAGAAATTATAGACGTTCACTGATTAAAAAAAACCCCTAAATTCAGGATTTGGTCTTGTTCTCTTTTCTAGACTCAGAAGACCAGAAAGCACAAAAGGGCAATGAAAAAGATCCTTTTTTGAGGGTACAAGATTCCCTCAAGTCATCCTATTAAAGTAGAAGGTAGACAGAAAAATAATTCTGCATTTTTCATGCCAAAAACAGAACAAAGGAAGAAAACTAAAAGAAAATCCCACATCTCTGTTTTAAACCCAGTACTTACTTTCCCCAAAGAAAAAGGTGGAGCAGAGGCAGAGGAAGGATCAACCTGCCTTTTTATCTCTTTGACCTCAGAGGCAACACAAACAATCGAAATTATTTTATAACTCATGCATAATTGTGAACTATAGTGACAATCATTAAAATCGATATTTGCATACCTGTACATTTATTACATTTGTGGGGTGTGTGGCACTTCTCACACTAACCAACTACAGTGGTTGGTATCCCTCCAGTTTCTAATAACCACCTGCACAAGGCCTGAGAGCACAATCAATGCATGAGACAGAAAGAATAAAGAATGACCCTGTTTGCATGGTCAATAAGAACACTCACTTTGCTTTGATCAGATTTAATGGGTAGTCACTGAAAGATAATATGCAACACTACAGTGCCACTTTCAGCATGAAATTTGAGAGATGTTACTAAAATAGAGTACAAAAACATAGTAATAAGTACAGTCAAAAAAAAAAAGAAAAAAAAGAAACCCAAAACAAACCGAAATTACAGATTTAACAAAACATGAGCTTTACCATTTAGTTGTCAGAATACATCCCAGGTCAAAAATAACACAGTAGTAATAGCTACAATATATTAATTTATCTGTAACACACATATTTTATATTCAGACTTACTGCAAGAGAGTCACACACCCTTCTCGTTCCCCTCTTCCACCCTATTTCCACTCTCCCTGGTTTCAGGCAGCTACTAAGGACCAGCAATGGCAACGTCCTGTCTTGGTGAGCACTCACATGACTTGGGCAAGGAACCCCACATAGTTTCTCTCAGGAAAATAATTGAGACAATAGTTATGCCATTGCCATAGTCAAAGGAAAATCATACAGCAGCATTGTAGCAAGGGATTGTTAGCAGCACAACACCAAAAACCTGCTGAGAGAGTATGAAAATGAAAAACTTCCAAAGAATTCCAATCACCACGTAGTTTATGTAGGTACACTGTATGAATAGTTCAGCTCATTACTCACATCCTTACTCTGTTCTCTCATCTTTCTCACAATCTGTTATATTAACCCATAGTAACTTAATATTTAATTAGAAGATAAACTCCTTATTTTATAAATAAGGACCATAAATCTGCACCACTAAATACAACTATGTCCCCTTCTGATTTCTAGGCACCAACAAAAAATCCCAAACATCCAACTCGTATGCTAAGTGTTAAGATCACATTATCACGTGTGCTCAGACACCATTAGCAGTTCTCTGCCTTCCACCATTTCCTGAAAGCAAGCAACAAGTCATATTTAACTTTTAGTACAGTATATCCTGCTTGCTTTACTTATAAAGCACCAATCACAAAATTACATTGACTCTCAAAGAGCCATCACTAGTGTACAATGTTTCTCTGGAAGGGCATTATACTAATGCTGCATCATTTCATAGATTTGCAAATCCCACACCATACTCATCACTTCCTTGAAAATATTTCAGAAAAAACAAGGTATCACAAATGACACCCCTTAGGTACTTCAGGCAACTCAATCAAGATGAAGAAAAGTGCTCATGTACCTAATTGCATAAATTAACAATGGATGGCCTTTCACGTGTGCAACTGACCCTTTAATTGAAGAACACAGCTGTCTTCCAAGATAGTAGCAAATTCTAACATATTAATTAATAACTAAGAATCCTTATGTGATTCTGTAATGTTGCAGAGTGACAAAATTTAAAGAATTTTGAGAAGCCACTAAAAACAAGTGCAAATAATAAAGAAAAACAAATAAACCCAGGGTAACAAGTAACTATTTTCAGGAAGCACCATGAGCTGTTGTTCTGCTCTAAGAACAACAGCAGAGACTTTGACATAATGGCTCGTGGATAAAGTAACTTGGCTTCCAGCTGGCCAACGAGTGCTGATGTGTTTAGAAACTATTTGTTCAGCAATAAATATCTATGGTTTTCCGAATTACTTATAAAGGAAAAAATTCTTTACTGTGAGGGTGGCGAGACAGTGGAACAGGTTGCCCAGAGAAGTTGTGGATACGCCAACCCTGAAGTGCTCAAGGCTAGGTTTGATAGAGCTCTGAGCAACATAGTCTAGTGAAAGGTGACCCTGACCACAGCAGGTCCCTTCCAATTCAGGCCATTCTAAGATTCTATGAAATTCTCATTCACTTTGAGACTTACACACTTCAGAAGAATTCAGGGAACTTCCAGGTCCCATATCAGGAAATAAAGAGCATAGCGCAAAACCATTTAACACATGGGAGCATGAAAACATAACAGTTATGTACTGGACTGAGTAAAAGAGTTATATTCAAGAAGAAAACCCCTTTGGCACAAACGCGAAAGAAAAGGATCTTTCATCCTTTCAGTTTGCAATTTCAAAAAATTTGTGAAGATTTTACACACTTGTAAATGGTTCCACTTTGGGAAAGGGACAGCTCCAAAGAACATTCAGGCGTTTAAAGATAATTATGTTTTAACAGCAAAGATTATCAAGTTTGTTTGCCTTCACATTTAGTAGCAGTGTCTCTTGGTTATGCTCTTACACCCTTAATTGTTGCACAGAAAAACTTTCTGCCATTTATTGTCCCAAAGTCTTGTACTTCTTTGAGCCAAAACTCATCCCTCAAAAGTTAGGTTTCATCCTGACCAGTTCACAGGGCCACATAAACCATTCCTGATTAATGTGTTTCACTGTTCCTTTTTATTTTAGCAAAACCATTTTAGTTTTAACCTTCCTCAGACAGGTACACATTTTTTATTTACACATTATTCCTATGCTTATTATTCCTATCTCATTGTAAAAGCTGGAAAGCAAGGATTCCAGTCTTTTATTTTAAAGCCACGTCCCTGAGATAGTTACTATGGGAACATTTTCCAGGTTGTTCTTACTCTCCAGTTAGGACACATTAGCTTGAAATCCCAAAGGTGCTCAGCTGAAGAAAACTCACATCATGGGGAGTGCCCCACACCACATGGTTTAGAAAAAGCAGAAGGGACACATTAGAGAAGAACAGTTAAACTTCTCTTCAGACTTCAGCACCAACTGATGCACCTCACTGCTTGTGTGACTCTAAAGACATGTCATGTCACTGACCACAGAACAATCACAGTGCTCCTTGGAGCCCTCCTTCCTGTGACATCCCTGACATGTTTTCCTCTGACCCATCAGCACTAGTCACCCTCAGAAAAATATGGAGGCATTTTGGGAGGTTTCTCAGAAGCTTCTCTTGCTGCCAAAACGACACAGAGCCAGTCAGTCAGTGCAAACATTCAGCATCAAATGAACCTAACAAACTTCCAGGTCACATCTTTGCTTACTAGAATTAAAACCATTCACTGTCTCCCTAGGTTACTTCAATTACAAAAGCTGGACAAATAAAGTGAGTTGGAAGGTCAGAGGGAGAGAAAGCAGAAAGAAGACAAAGCACATTAATTTTTACCAGGCACATGAAGAGAAGTAATTGTGGTCAATAAGACTAGCTTAGCTTTATGTCCCTCTTCGTCATTTTTTTACACATCGTATGGAATAAAGATTTTAAGATTTAAATGAAGATTTCCATTCATGAATGCTTCAAATCCAATCACTGTATTTCGTATTTCAGCTTAAATAGAGGGGAGTTGTTAGAATACATCATAAGAACCATAATGTCTCAGTCAATGTTGAGCCCAAAACGTGAAAAAGGAAAAAAGAGTGGTTTGACCATTTTACCTCTGTATTACTTCAGCTTTATATTCACAACTGGAAAATATATTTGCACTAGGCAAATACATTACAAATTTGAATCTCAGATACCTGCCTATAAAAGTGGAACTACTCTGGATTCACATTAGCATGACCAAGAACCCACTGGCTCACCAGTGGAAGTACAACCTGTATTCCCAAGTAATTCCAATCTTGCTGCAGTGGGAGAAACAAAATTCAGACTCACCTGAAATTTGGTGCTGAGGAAATTCTATCAAGAAAAGTGCCAGGCTGCCACTTTTATAACCCACAGAAGAACACATACGAACATGCTGCTGTGGCAAGTAAGATGTGGTTATATATGAATATATGGTAAGCAATAGCAACTATTACTACCCATTTTATATAAATCAACAGTGCAGTCTCATCTGGAGCAGCATATGTTAAAGAGTGCAGAAATAAAGTCTGTCTGGAAAACAGAAGTGAGAGAGCACAGACTTACAAACACTTTCTTAGGAAGAGAGGCTACAAAAACAACCTCAGAGAAGGAAACAAAGAAGACACACCATACAGGGGTATAAGACAGTAAGTGCTACATAGAAAAGCAATTAGGATGCTCTGTTCCCACGAATTCAATAATAGAGGGGGAGGGGGAGGAAGGGAGGGAGAAAGGACATGCAATAAATTCAGAAAGTGGAATTTTCAGAGAAACTCACCCCACCTAAAATCATGGAACATCTCCTACTGCTGAAAAGATGATTCAGGTTTATTTTCATAAATCAAATTCAGGGGGAGAAACATTAAATATCAATACAATGTTTTAGAATTATTTATGTAAGCATCACTATAATTTGCAAATCTATAAAACAGTCCTGCAAGATTTCTATACTTCTCTCTATCTGAGACAACTTAGAACTCTTTAACACTGTATTTAATTTTATATAAGTTTTTCCACCAAGCAAAGAAGAAGAGAGATGGGATCAAAGAAAGTAATTTCCAAAAGAAATATTTTGACAAAAATTAGACAATTTTACTTGTAGATTTTTCTTACTAGGATTTAATATGCATACTAAATTACAAAATATCACTTTAATGCCAAAACAATTGTCTTGATCAACAAAAGCAAATTCATCAAACAAGCAGAAGCTTCAGAGAGAACACGCAACACTAGAAATTGGAAGCTAAACAAGAAAACTACAACAAGGGCTCTTTGAACTGCCATCAACTACAAGTTGATTAAATTAGTGATTTATAGGTTGTGCGTTTTATTTAGCAATATCTGCATTTTACATCCATGGTGAGTAACTTTTTTCCGCATTTTGTATAGTCCCAGCCATGTGAGATGATTAGAGAAAAACCCTCACCATCCAGGCAAGCCATCACGAGATTTAAGAGTTTCTGTAGAAGAGATACTATCACCTTCCTAGGACCAGAACAGCTCTGTATTCCTGAGTTATAGTCAGAGGATTAAGGAGTTTGCCAAAACATTACTGTAGTGCTGGAACAAGGATAGTGGGAGGACTCAGCTTCTGAGCACTGCTTCTAAACAAGACAATTTATAGCAAGTTAAATCTGTTGCAAGACTACAAAAGCTGAGCTAGTTTTCCAACAACCACAAAATAAGCAGCACAGTAAAATATACTGTATTTCTATCTGCTCTTCTCTCTCCTTACTAGAACAAGCAGCCCAAGGTGTGGAGTCATTTATATGGCCAACATGTGGTTGGACAAAATTATTTGGATTCCTTTTTTGTTTTGTTTTGGGTTTTTGTTTTGTTTCATTTCTTATTTACTTTCAAAACACAAACACACAGAAACAAAGGCAAAAAAAATGAAAAGCCCAAAGTTTTTTTCAACTTGACATGTTGCACTACCCAGTTATGGCATGTAGTGTCAGTAATGTCATCAGATAACATAACTGCCACAATCTGATGTGATGCATTAAACTGGGATTACCAGAATAAATCATGTTTGTGGGTGCACAGATCACAGGTGGTGCAGTCAGCTGCTCTGTATTATGGCATATCTATAGGATGTGAAGATTAGGATATAATGTCCAGAGGCTTGTTCTCATTTGTGAAGTGCTTTGCAACCATAAGTCAATAGTAAGGAGCCACAAAACAGTTATAATGGCATAAACCATCATCAGGGAAAAATACAAATCGATCAGTGCCAGAGATATAAAAGGAAGAGCTTGCATCTGTCCCCAGTCTCATAAATTCAGTGGTTGTTGCAGGCTTTTCCTCTCTCCCACTCGTACTTTATTAACAACAGTAACTACCATAAATAATAATAATGCAGAGTAGTTTATTTCAAGATGAATGCTCCTCTTATTATCTGTTGATCCTATACCTTATTTCTTACATTGTGTCTGTGTTCCTCCTGTAAATGGGAGGGGAGAGCTAGCTAAATTTATTGTTTGAAGTTTATGCCCTTTAATTGGCAACAGAGTGTTATGGCCAGAAAGTTGTCTATGTAGGCTCCTTGAAATATCTGCATACCTTAACCAGCATGTTAAGCCTCTACAAAGGAGGCATAGAATTTACATTCTACTGCGTGCTATAAATAAGTAATAAGAACAGATTAGAATTATGCATTTACGCCTACTAGTGAGAGTGAGATGCATAATTCACAAGTGGCAAACCCTTAAGAGGCTTTCGTATTTCACTCCACCCCTCTCCCTGCTCCAGTCTTGTCTGTGTAGAACACAGTACACTGTTCAGTCCTGCTGTTTCACAGTTTTAATTTTTTTTCAAGATAGGTTGTTTGATTTTGTAATCACTTCTTCTTTCTTGCAGAAGAGCAACTGACACTATGTTAGTAGTCATTGCTGGGTATCTGCCTGCATTATGTTACATTACTGGTGTCATCTTTATGAATTTTCTTGTGAAACTCAGGGACACAACTAAAAGAACGCAGGACTTGCAACTGAAACTTCCCTATGCCTCCCCAGCACAGGAAGGACATATGTCTGTTGGAGCAGGTCCAAAGCAGGGCCACCAAGCTGATTAGTGGGATGGAGCACCTCTTCTATGAGGAAAGGAGGACAGAATGGGTTCATTCAGTCTGAAAAGAAGGCTTCAGGGTGACCTAATTGCAGCCTTCTGGTACCTGAAAGGAGCCTGCAAGAAAGTCAGAGAGCAGGTAGTGACAAGGAGGAATGGATTGAAACTGAAAGCGAGTAAGTTTAGATTAGATTTTTAGGAGGAAGTTCTTTACTGTGACGCTGGTGAGGCACTGGAACAGGTTGCCCAGAGAAGCTGTGGATGCCCCATCCCTGGGAGTGTTCAAGGCCAGGTTGGATGGAGCTCCCAGCATCCTGGTCTAGTGGAAGGTGTCCCTGTCCATGGCAGAGGGGTTGCAACCAGATGATCTTTAAGGTCCCTTCCCACTCAGGCCATTCTATGATTCACAGTTAACATGATATACTGCTCCTCTAGTTGGACCTCCTGGAGGAACAGACTAATCTCTACGTCCATTCACATCCTCAGCTTCTCTACCAAAGCCTGTAAATACCTATCGTGACGACCATTTTTATGATAGCACATGAAGGCCCAGATTATGCCAAAACTGTGGCTTTTCCCCACAACAGTTCTAACTCCAAAAACTCTTGTTACCTGGTGATAAGGTGTAGAAAAAAGGATCTATTTTAGTCTAGCTGCTTTACTACTTTTTGGTTCTCTGGCTGGAGCACTACAGTGTCAATTCATGTGCCTCTAAAAGAAGCATGACTAGAGACAGGCTCTTTGGTGAAGAAGTTACCTTGTAATTTCTCTCAGCTGTTTTGAACTTAGTCTATTCATCTACCTGGATTTTCCTTTGTCCTGCAAGCAAATATTCTGAATTATTTTCTAGCTCTAATTACCATTTGTTTATTTTGCCTCAATCTCTGCCACGCAACTTCTTTTCATATTTAAGCCAAGACTGGCACCTCTTTTTTATGCTAACATTTCTTATTTATTAATCTTCTTATCTATTCATTGTATCTCACTTGATTTTTTAGTTTTACTTGAAAAGCTTTCTCTGCTCTTTTTCTGTGCCTGTAAACATAAGAGAAAAACTTAAATTGTGCATGTATTTTAATTCCCAGTACAATTTAACAGCTTAAAAACTGTTATGTGACACTGCAATGATGATATTAAATCCCAAGAGTCAAACCTCAAAACATTCAAAACACATTAGTTGAAATGTTTAATCTAACTTATCCTTGAGCTGATGAAAAGGCTAGCATGCCAGCTCATGAGAATGTTTAAGAATTCTTGTCAATTGGATTTAATTTTTATTCCTTGAACAGAGTAAAAATGACTGACACTTTATGACTGACACAAAATGACTGACAATTTATAATAAAATAAAGCGATCATAAATAGCTCCAAAGTTGAACTTAGCATGACACTCAGCTTTCAAAAGGAAGCTATTGACATATTACATCAACATGGGTTACTTTCCATGGTTGATAATTTCCTTAATTTTCAGCATTTCTCCTAGAATAGACTGAAAATGTCACTTAGGCATCCTTTGTGTGAAGTCCCCCTGCCTAGTCAATGATCCTGCATAGGTGAGCAATGAGGACCCAGAATCTCTTAAAAATCCAGATTCTCTGGTCACCTCTGAACAACCTTACGTAGCCATAAACATAACCAGACATGCAAAAAAAAGAAATCAAGATATGCAGACTGTAAACATGACTTAAATGTACCTCTGAAATCAATGAACCTGGTATGTCCAAAGCAGCCAACACAGAAATAACAATGTTTATCATCCACCTATCTATTCATCTTAAGATCCTCAGTCTAAGCCTTACTTAAAGCACACTAATCTGATGTTCTTCTTACATGTTTAGCTTTATGTTCACTGGCCTATTTTTTCCCAGTAGTTAATTTCCTTGTAACATGTCACTTTAATGTGTCACTCTATTTTTACAATAAAAACCATGGAAATGAAAGAAAGGAAAAAAGAGGGAAATCCCTAGCAGCTTTCAGACCCCAACTACAATTTATGTAAAATGCTTCAATCAGAAATAAATTGTCAAAAAAAAAAGACGTATTCCATGGAAGACTAGTGAAAAGCATGATGGAGTTAAGTACTGACTTAAAAAGGCTCTTAAGCTTTATGTAAACAATTTAATCAATCAGTGTAGAAGCCTGAGTTAGATTTCTGGCAGTGATAGCAGGAGAGTAAATATCCTGGAATGTCTCCCATGTTTTTTGGGACAAGATCCCATATTTCATATGTTTCCACATAAGTTAAGAGGATAGAGAAACAGATTTTGAAAATACATGAATACTCCAATCATACAAACCACCAAATATTTATGAAATCAAACTTACATCCAACTATTTTATGGCCTGAAATCACACAGTCTCGTATTGTGCACACACAAGAAAAGGCATGTGAAAGATGGCAAATACTCAGAAAAATCTAGACTTACATTAATTGGTGAAGTATTTTAGAGATGCAAGTTCTAAGGAAGTTTCTCAGACTTAAGAAATTTTAAGTCTGAAACACATGCATAAAATCAAAGATTTCCCTTCCCATAAATTTTTCTCATTACAGCTTTCTGTTTTTCAATAAATAAAATGCTGAAAATATTTTATCAATGGCAAATGACTCAACACCCCCATGTTCATGGATTTAGTAAAACCAAGAGAAAGGGGAAACCCAGTTGGGAATCATCTAGAAGTTCTGCTGTGGTGTTATCTGCCTGTACATTGTCATAATTTATCAATATCCCACTACTGTTAAAGGAATGTTGGGACATACCAGGTATAGAGAGAAGGGTCTGTGCCTAGCACTTGCCAAAGAGGAACACGCACTGCTCTGTCAAATTATCACAGCTGATAAACCAACACACTTTGTAATGCAGCAGCATGGAATAAAGTATCTATTTCAAATTAAAGATACATCAACTGTTTAGCAGTTCAGGAGACCAAATGTTCCTAAATTAATAAGGAGAACTATGAGTATCTTTTCCAGGGCATAAGGAAAAGCTCAGAGAGAAGTTTCATTATGCAGCTGGAAATATCAAGAAGGCTGCCCCATTCTATCCAAGCCAAATAAGCTATGGCTAAGAGAGGTGTGTCCTTATGAACAGATACCTAGAGATTCAAACAGAAGCAGCAGGGTTGGCCTTAGTCCAGCTGTGCAGAGATATCATATCTTTATTTACCTGAGTCCAGCATTACTTGAAACTAAGAATAAATCATTTACCAAGCATCTCAGAATGATCCTGGCAAAACAAAAAATAATCTTTTTAGAAAAGTTTTAGAAGATGTTTTTCTTGATCTATAAATACATTTATAATTTCAATGTAAAACCTTGCACAGTTTCTGACATTTTTGAAAGCACTTAATAAAAGTGTGACTGGATGAAAGCTTGTTTTAAACAATAAGCTTACATGCCCGTTTTATCAGAGAAATTAAAACCTGAATGGAAGCCACCATTTTGTCTTACCAGCTTCAGGCAAACCCCAGTTACCAGGCATACTGCTGAAAATACAATCCCACAGAAAGTACTTCAGGCTATGAGCACAATGCAGCCAAGAAAGCATATCCTAGTTCTTGTAACTCCTCGGAGTTCTCACAATGTTCAGTAACAAACAGTGGTCACCATGAGACAACAGCTCACAAAGACAAACTATGACACTTGATGTGAAGCTCTCACTGATGAAAGACAAAACGTAGAGAAACGGATTGGCCCTTCGGAAAAATCCAGGAGCAAAGCAGACAAGATTCGGCCAGTTTACCCAAGAGAAGTTCACGCACACAACATTACAACAACCTGATCTCAGAAAGTAGCAAAATAAGAATTCGCTATCTAACTGCAAAGAGGATATCTTGGAGAAGACCAACAAATCCACACACACAGTGCAGGACAAGGCAATTATATATGGACTAAGAAGCAAGCTCTGACAATGGATTAAAAAAAAAAAAGAAGAAAGAAAAAAGGCTGTAAGGGTGTAAATTCACATTTTACCAATTGAACTCAATGAACTCTTGATTTAAATGTGTCCTTCTCGGTAGACACTGTCTTCTGAAGAAATCTCAGCATCTTTAAATCTGCCAGTCTAGATACTGAAGGAGAAAATACAGAACAAAAAGCTTACATATGTCCAATTCTGACAAACAATTTTGAAGTAATATCACAGGACAAAATAATCTGGGAGTTTTACATTTTTTTAGGGGCTTTATTTCTTATCAGGGAATTTAGACAAGCCATTGTCTAAATGCTTTTCTTCTCCTTGTTTAGAAAACAGAGCCCATAGCCAAAATAATTCTTATGTGCCAGAAGGGAAAGGACAGAAAAAAATACTCTCCCTCTTCTACAGCTATTAGCTCTGGAGAAGCTATTTTGCTCCAGTTCACTTTGGTACATACAGAAGATTGGGAAGTCCCAATCACTCTCAATTTGTGTTGCATTTTAATTTTTAGAAAGTGGTACTCAAGTAACCTGAGAGCTCAGCAATTCCAGCAGGGTTAGCGTGAGTTCTCTCCTGGCTTGCTGTGTTACCCAAATCTGATCAAAGGACAAGGACTCCAGAAGCTTGTCCAGCTGTGGTTTTATAATGACACCATTAGGTTTTGCTCTATAATCAAGGTCCCTAAAAGTCTGTGTAGCTTCAGGCTTAATATCTGCGACAAGGTTAACTGAAATCTGCAGCAAGGATAACTACTTTAGCAGATTGTATCAGCAGGAAATATTTAAACACTATTTAAAAGGATTTTAAATAAGCAGATTTTATTTAACACTGCACTAATGCACTGCAATAGAAAATGATACAACAGAGCTGCTACAAATAAACATAATGCTTTTACCCTTCCCCTGCCCCCCTCCCCTCTAAATTCCCCAGATCTGTATTATTAAGTCCAATGAGTGCACCAGATCTTTCTGTCTGAATTTGAAATACCGGAACGCCAGGCTCAGACAGCCCATTTGCCCTTTGGTTTTGTGCCTGCTGAATCTGCATTCTGGGTCTGCGGAATTCATTACGATAGCACCGGTCACCGGCAATGTCACTGTTGCCACCTCAGGTGTATCAAATGTGCCTTCTTACACGCCTAGAACTTCTAGAGGTAGGCAGCTTCTCCTGTAAGGCTGGTGTACCCTGCCCTCTAGTGCTAGGTGCACCTCTAGATGTTCACTTAAATGCATACCAGGGCCAGAATAAAGCCTGGAGCAGCAGGCATTCCTCATATGCCATCCTGTATGAATTACCAGCTGGATATGTTGCTAAACCAACATAAGGGGTCGGCCTGGCACTACTGCACAGTAGTGCAAGACCCTAAAATAAGGGTGAGACACTGGGCCATGTCTCATTGGGTCACGTGCAAGATGTTTCAGACAACCAATTCCAACTGCAAAAAAGTGAAGACTAACTTTTATTGCTCACCATGGTGTTAAAGAAGTCTCTGCTTCAAAAAAAAAAAGAGGAAGTGTGACATTCGGGGTTATAAAGTATATAAATCTAGCACTAACATTGCATTTGATAGCAAACAACTCTTTCCAAAACCTGTAGTGAAAGAACAGACTGAGCACATTTGGTATTTATAAGTATTTCAGTGCCATCTAGAAGATGGGAAATAAACTCATACCAGAGGACTACAGAATTTTTCTATTGTTTGTCCTTTAAGGCAAAAGCTGCCTGTCATCTTTGAGCAGGACCTAAAACAAAGGAACAAAAATCCTTAGGGCTGGAAATTGTTGCTCTTATACATGGCTATAGCTGAAAACTATGAAAGGTAACCACAAAAACAGTATCTTAAGATAATAAGGATTTTCTTCTCGGGGGTTCAGCTTCTTGCAGTGATATATCTCACTGCAATTATCTTCTACATACAATTCTGTGGATTTTCTTGCTCAAATTGTTTCACTTGGTAATCAGTGCAATACTGATATTATGATGGATTCTGGTTTTATTATCATGAACTCTCATTTAAAACAAGCTGCATTCATGGGGTATAAAGAATCAAAACCTTTGCCAATTTTTCTGCAAAATATAGTCATTGCACATGGCTGTGCACGATGTGTACTGTAATCACTACTGGTTTAGAGCAACATAAAAAATACAGGTACTAATTTGGGATTCTCCCATTTTTCAAGTTCAGATATGTTAAGCCATGATTGAACAGATGTCAAACATCTGTCTCTTCCTCACAGAAAAACAAGGCTTCCATTCTAACCTGGTTTTGTAGGATCAGCCTTTCCACACTGAGGTCAAATAACAATTTCAATAAGCTGAAACTTAGTCCATGGTCTTAGAAAAAAAACTATCAGGACAGCTCTATCTCACCTTTTCCAAGGCTCTCCTTAATATTTTGCCCAGAAGCCTGGTACAAAGTACTCTGTCACATTTTTTTATAAACTCTTGGACATGCAATTTAGGATAACTCTATACTCGTTTAACTCAGTTGAGGATCTGCCCTTGTAATGTAGCTGACATGATCTCTTTCCTGAAAAACTGGAAACACTTCTTTCAGGCTGGCAGAGAAAAATAAGTTCCATACAGCTGAGTCTTAATAAGAATATCTTCCTTTTAAAGATTCATGATGAGAACCATTAGATTCTGCTAGGAAAATTATATGAACACAATTTGTTAACGTTATCAAGTACCCAGTGCAGAAAATGCAGACATACATCCTCAATGCCAAGCTCAGCACAAAGATAGAGTCATACTTTTTTGTCTTGTTTTGTTTTCTAAAGTATCTACGAAGTAATTTCCCTTTGTTAACATGTTCGATAATGAACACCATTTCTCAGTCCATCAAATGCTCAGCTTTTAAGAATACAGGAATATTTTGCTCTAACCTTTTTTCTAAAGATTCTTCACATCAGTAAGGTTCCCCACAAAAAAAAACTGGGCATGTGGGCCACATCTGATCATCTTTTCTTATGCTGTAACAGTCTGCATTTATCAGACCACCTTTCTGCTGTGGTATTGCACCACCAGCTCAGGCCACTGTAGTCTAGTACTTTTCAGGATAAAACCCACCCTGTTTCCCCTTTCATCTAAGGCAGGCAGAAAATTTCTGAGACTAAATTAAACAAAAGAGAAGACAGGGAGGGGTACCTTGCATAAATTAAAAAATATCTTTAAAATAATTATGTTAAGAATCCTCCATGTTTCAAAGTAGAAGGTTCAGTTTTGTCTGTGAGTGTCTGGATGAGAAGAATATTTTCCTGTTCCCAGGGAAAACCCACTGACATTTGTCTAAAATAAAAAGCCTTTTTAAGATCAATATGTTAAGAGCTCTGAAGATCACTGCACAAGCTCCTCCAGCTCCTCACAGCTGCTAATCATCTACAGCACAGTAAGGTCTGAAGGTCTGGGGAGCAGAACCCTGCTGCAACTACTCCCCTGAGCTGCGGATGCTGCTCTTGGTTACAGGAGCTTCTGCACTCACACACAGAGGAACTGAGAGCATAAATACAGGGGCATGGATGCACACAGCCCAAGTTTCACCTGGGATCTGGGACTATTTCCTCTGGGCTCATCCCTTGGAGACATTAGGCTTTCACTGGAATATAGGATGTGAAATACAACCCAGATTGCATGGGGAAGTAGAACATACACCACATAAAGCAAATACATAAAGGTGGGAGGCAGAAAAATCACAGGCAGACAGTCAATACAGGTGTTGTGGTAGAGGGGCTGGCTTCATTTCAGTGTTTTATTACTCACAACACAGAAACCAAATTTGTCAATATGGGGGAAATACTTGAAGGCACTAATGGGTGATGGATGCCTAATGGGTCTTCTTTTTCAATGTGGTAAAGTGTACATTTGCCATATGTGCTTTTAAAGGGTTTCCTTTTTAATTACAGCTCAACCCCTCGAGGAAACAAACACTTGAATTTCCATGAAAATCAATGAGTATTTCAAGCCCTCAACAACTGTCAAGATCAGAAATTAAGCTAACAATATATTTGCCATAATGGTGTTGAGAAAACATATCCCTTCTCAAGTTATGGATTAATTAGTATGGGCCTAAACTGACAGCACTTTCCATGGTCTGAAATGAAAATCAGTGAAGTACTAATTTTTAAACAGAATTTATATCTTCTTAAAAAGAAAGGTTTAGAAAACCATCACATTTCAATAGATACAGCACTTCAAAAACACAGAAAGAATCTATGACTTTCTGGTATAGACTACTGGCCAGGAACTAAGTCATATAGTTACTAAATTAGGGAAGTTAGGAAAATAATTTTGGTGAGTAAATAGGAAGCCAATATCAGAGACAATGAACTTTGTCTCTCTGTTTAGGGTCAATAGTATATGATGTTGTGGCAATAAGTCACCAATATCACTAGCATAAATGCTGAAAACAAAAGGATAATTATATGGAAAAAGCCAAGACGTGTATAACATAGTACTCCAAATGCAAAAGCTGCAACTTTTCACCACAAAACCATAGCCCTTGGGGAAAAAAACCAGAAGATTATGTTACACCTCTTCTAAATCAAGCCTACAAAGTGGAAAATCTTGGGCTCTGAAAGGAAGCAAAATCAGGTCAAATTAAAGATATACGCAGATCTTAGCAAGATCTGGAATAAACCTGACTCACAAGGACTGGGATTTCTAGTGACCCAAATCCCAGCCTGCTGGCTCACACCGCCACTTCTCCCTCAGGCGGAGGGAGAAACTGGCAGCTACATAAAATGGATCCAAAGTAAACAGACTGATCTCCACACCACGTACATAATGGTAGGCAAGAGTGGCTCTTGTGGTGTAGAGCCTATGGTAACATGATCCGATCCACCAGCCCTCTCTTTAGAATAAGTAAGATTTTCTGTTTTCTTTAGATCCATATCTGCCTAAAAATTAATTGAAATCAAAGTCATTAAATGGTCAATAGGACCAAAAATATAAATATTTTTAGTAAAATATAAATACATAATTTCTACATAAAAGCAACAAGAGCTTCTCTAGGAAGCTTATGAACCAGATGAGATTTCATCTGACTACTTCAGCTGAATGTATTCTCACATATCACTCAAGATTTAAGGGCAGCATCCTTATGTTTTTCTATAGTTTCAGAGAATTACAAAAGTTACTTGACCTTAATTTCTATCAATAAGCATTCATCTTGGCTATACTTCAGACTACAATCAGACATGCATCTAAAACCAACCAGCCAAAATATATCATGGTGAACACTTCCTCAAATGTTTTACATCACTTGCCCATTTATAACCAGGTTGCAGATGAACGTTTCGGTAAAATGATGAACCTATGATGAACTTGCAGTAAAGATTTTAGTAAGATTAGAACCACAACTATTTGCACTTCAAAATTTTTAAGAACAGTGCTATGATACAGCAATGAGAGATTAATGGAAATCTTGCAAAAAAAAGATAAATGGCACTGCAAGAATACCAGAAAACTGGGGAGATAGGGGAGAAATTAATTGAACCTACACTTTTGATAAATATTTATTTTTTGCCGAAGAAAAATGCACACTAGTTTGAGCTGTCATTATGCTAACCTATATCCTATTTTTCATATTATTAGTAATACATAATGTGGTAGTTTATATTCAAAAATAAAACCAGAATGTATATACCTCATGTATTTATCCAGAAATACACTAAGGTTACTATGGTTACGAAAAATCCATTACCTTTGAATACAAAATGAAAAAGTTTGACTTAAAGTGTGCACTATTTATTATAGCGATCATCAACAGCCTTCAGGAGGTTCTCTAACTGGATTCATTTTTCAGTGTCAAAACTGACCCACCACACCAGTACCTTATGGCCTGTGCAAGGCAAAGAATTTTGAACTATATGAATTTTTAAATATGTTTTATACTGACTCAAGATGCAGAAATGGCTTTGAATTTTAAGGCCTTACACTCAAAAGAAAGTAGGGTCTTGCTACCCTTTTTCCCCCGAGTTGTCCAACATGAAATGCTTTATTTTCACTTGTACCTACTAACATGTACAAACTCTGATGGGTCCACCATAGTGCTTATTCTGTGGCATGACACTTCTAGTTCCATATTTTCTTGTTGTGTTTTCTTGGTTGTTTGGGGGTTTTTGGTTTGTTTTTGTTGTTTGGTTTGGTTTTTTTAATTATTATTTTTGTTGTTGTTTGCATAATGTCTGAACAAGTAATTTGGATAATTCATTAAATGACACCAATTACATTAAAACAGAAAGCCAGATTACCATGCTTCACTGTATTGCCAAGTAACAGGCACTTAACTTCAACATAATAGTTTAAGAGTACTGATACAATTCGGTTATTGGCACATGGCACAACTATTATCAGAAAAAAAAAGATTATTAGTTTATACTTTTAATAAATGAATTAAACAGAGGCAATTCAAGTAAGCAATATGGTATCTCTCTAATTAAGAATATTTAAGGAAGGCAGTAAGAAAAACTATTAAACCTGTATACAATGTCTTCAACAGTTTGCAGTTTACTTGCTTTGAGAGCTGGATGGTATGAGATCAAAATGTTATCAAACAATTAAAAAGATGACTTAGGTCCTGTGAAAGAGGCACAAGATTTAGCTACACCATCCATGGTGGCATTAATTTCTGTGAGTAACAACAAAGATGTTTTAAAATATTAAACCCATCAGGGTTTAAAGTGCATCCAACCAATTTTAGAACTATTTTTCTTTCCTCTGAAATAACAAGGGGTCAATCATACAATTATTCATAGCAACTATGAGATACCCAACTGACATGCTGCCTAGCAGAGAACTCACCTTTTACAACATACTTAGTTCCATTTCCAGAGTAAATTGGTATTCCATTCATATATAAAGTATATTGTGTAATAATACCATTTGGTATTTTGGGTGGACTCCAACTCATCAGCAGGAACGTGGGAAAGGATACTGCTGTGGGTGATTGCACATCTTCAGGGGCTGGTGAAAAAATGTGTAAAGTTATACTATATTCTCTTTCCACAAATAACAAAGAATTTCAGTGAGAAGCTACTACCAGAATGATTTTTGGTAAAGTTGAAATTCCAGAAGAGATTTTATGTCTGCAATATACCAGGATTTTGGAAAGTCTCCTGTATTATGTGAGGATTTCTAGCCAAACAGAAACTTCTAAGAAAGACGGCGGCAATCTCTTTGTTTTTAGGAGAATAATTATGCTTCTAGAATTTATCTTTCCAGCTTGATAACACTGAACAAGGGGAGGGGTACAGGATTTTATTGCAGTTCTTTTTTTAATACAAATTATTTTCTCTTCTTTCATGGTTTTTATTCCTTACTACAAAGTGATCATTCTAATCGCAAATGCAGGTGATGTGTTCTTAGGCACTACTCCTTATTTCAAACTTTTCATAATTCAATACACTTAGTAATGTTTGTTTAATGTAGATTTTATGTATGTAATATACTGGAAGTTGGCAATGGATAATAATTTAACAGTCAAGTTCTTTCACTGTTCCAGTGAGTTATACATTAGAAGCACAAGGAGTCCCAGTGAATATCACAAGGGGAGCAGAGCTGAGGCCTTAGTCTGGGAGAAATATCTTGTAATTTACAAGCTCTGTGCTAGCAATTTAAAACAATAACTAGCAGTGCCTGGCAATGTGAAAACAATATAAAGTAATGAATGTTTCAATAGGAAAACAGGGATAGCTGGAGGGTGTGATATGGTGTCTGTCTTCTGTATCACCAATTTATTGTTACTAAGAGCATGCAACAAGAGCATCCAAAAATAGAAACTCCACATATTGACTTTTTGTTGAATTCTTCTGAGGGATAAAACACATGTTCCCCATGGCTTTATTCAATCTCCGGGGTGGGGGTGGGGGGGAATCTACTCTTGCCTAAACCATTCCTTTATGACAGGTAAGGATTTCTGCTTTTTTCACTAAGCTGAGAAAATAGGACATAAACAATTTATTTTTAATTACTATGTCACAGCAGAAAGGAATACACAAATACTGAAATAATGTGTTTCATGTTTATATCACAGGATCCATTAACTATTTGGCTGTCTGAGGCTGCACCGTTTCATGGACAATGCCACTGGACAATCTCAGTCAGTTTATCTTGAACATCCAAGAGGCAAAAATTGGATTTTGATTTGACTGGTGCTTCTGGCAGTTACTAAGGTGGTCACACCAAAACTCTGTTCTAGCAACGGTAGACTGCAATCTTCACCACTGTCCTCATCAAGACAACACCTTGCACAACAACCTGCTTTGGCAGCAGTTCAACACTTCAGCATCCTTTTAATTATTATGGCTATAATTCACATGACTTCATGCCAAAATTTAATTTTCTTTGTTGGCACTGTATTACAACGTAGTTTACATGAGAAGATAAAACAAAGAACTGTGGGAGGGAGGGAATTTTGAAAACTACTTTGCATCATGGAAGATTAACTACTGTCCAATAAATAACATGCCAAAGTCTTCATTATTCTGCTGGTGTAGATTTGGAGTAACTGATTATTTTAACCGGATTAATATGCCTTTAGGATGGCAGAACCGGGAGATGTGAACTTCATGTTTAATTGAGAATGAAGTTAGATATGTCACTGATATTTTTGGGGTATTTGTTCTAGCAATTGATGTGCATTACATATCAGCCTAGACTCTCAAGTCAGAACTGAATGCATTTTTTCTTCTTTGTACCCTGGTTTTAATGTAAGCATAGGAAGCATTGGTTTTACACTCACAACCTTTAAGTTTGATCACAACAACATGTAAAAATGTTTAGGGGAAAAAAAAAGGAAAATCTGAACAGCAATTAATAAATAACTCAATTGGCATTTGGCAGTTTCATCACACTGAAATAATTGTTGCCTATTGCTGGTGTTTAGTGGTTAAAAGAAACCATGGAAATCAACCGTTTGATTCTCAATTTCATACTGTGCCATACAATCAATTCTTTTTAGTCAGACTGTCTCTAGATTTACTTCTGAGCCATAGTAAAATGAGGAAGCTTTCATTAATCTTTCAGATGCTTCATATTAATGACAAGGCTCTTGCATGAACAATGTAACAGCAATTAAAAAGCCCATTAATCTGCATTACAGCTATTAAAGATGCATGTCATTAAAGGGTATGGAGTTTGATTCATTTTCGCACCCCCCAAAAAATGGAGCAATTATGGTCTGGCAATGCACTTTGTCATCAAATTAGGTTGGGGTTTTCCAGCAAATGGCTTTGCAGCATTTAGCTCTTCTCCTGTTTTATTATTCATGACTGAAATGTGGAAGTCAAGACCTTTGAAATTACTTTACCTTCTTGTGGAGTGGAGATGTTCAATGCATGCAAGCTCTCGGTACAGCCAGCCAAAGTGCAAGCAGTTAGGGTTACAGCATAGTTTGTGAAGGGATGCAAGCCCGTCAATACGCCTGCAACACAGGAAAGCAAGGTGTTATGCATGTACAGTGTACAGACCGATTACACGCAGACACAGGCAGAGGGAAAATAAACTTTTCTGTTACAGGCTCCCACTGTCACAGGTGGAAAAGAAAAATTATTTAAGGTTTCATTCCTATTATCCGTGACTTAAATTTTACAAAATAATTTAAGAGCAAATGATATTTTATTCCATTTTCAGTACTAAAGAGGCACCTGTGTTTCTTTAGTTATGCTCACTGAAACAGATACTGCTTCAAAACTGAGGTGTATATTTTAATGTAACAATGATGATGAAGGAGTTTTTTTCTTAATCCCTCTCTCAAAGTTTTTTCAGTGATTCATTTTGTTTTTCCAAGGAATTTTCACTGTCTCCCAGAACAAGTTTTTTTTAATGCCTCCTCTCCAATGATGTCCCTATTCATCCATAAACTGAAATCTCATTTTTTATGAAACACCCCACTTGTCTTCCATTCAGTGGCAACATATAGACCATACATTTGCTATACTACTACAGTAACATAATCCAGGTGGCAGTACCCAAGGGTTTACAAGAAGAAAAGATCTGGAGCCTTATTCCATTTCAGGTCCTTCTTATGTTAGCGAAGACAAGTTAATAAATTCTCACATATCAATCAGCTCCTTGTTTTAACAAATACAACAAATCACTGCTTACCACCTCAGGAAGTTTTGCAACATTTTGAACTATGACATAAGGAAGGATTATAAGGGAAAAAATTTAGTCATTTTAAGAAACATCAGCAGTTCCCATTTCAAAGTAGGTCCAACAATAAAGTAATATAGAATCTAAATACAGAAGTAATTAAAAGAAGGCCAATTCATGCCAAGTTTTGTTTCAAACCATGTTCTCACCTTCATTCTCACAGCTCTAGCAAAATCTGATGTTTCATTAAAAAAATAAAATTTATAGAAAACTATGTTATTTCAAAACTGTCCAACACTTGGATTTTGCAAATCAGCTTAAAAAAAAACAGCACATCAAAGAACTGTAATTTCTAGCCAATTGTCCCACAGTACAAGAAGTCTGAAAATCCCCTCAGCATTACATGTAAACAAACAGGCAGACAAAATTAGTCCTTATTATTGCTTTTCACTGGGTTACTACACTAACAGAATGCAACATAACTGCATTTCATTAAAAAATATTTTCTCCCCATGTAACCACAAAAAGGGCATGGAGAATTTGATGTTGGAAATTACAGCTACAGTACAAATATATTATTTTCTGAGTAGATCCATCAGTCTGTAAATGTTTATATTGTGTTTAGTAACAGGTATGTTCACATGGAAAATAAGAGATCAGCTTTCACTGAATTAGCAACATTTATGCCTTTTCTTGCAATCAATCAAAAAACTTAAAAGGTTGGCATAGCAATGCAATTGTCTATTTGAATTCTCTGGGGTGCACTTCTACTCATACAAATGGAGAGATATTCAGAAATAATCACTTTTACTTTAGAGTAGTGTTAAACTAAAACCAGCTGACCAGCATCTGCTTGCTCTGGTTACAGTTTTGATTTTCCAAATCCCCGGTTAACAGTAGAGAGCTGTACTGACAGCCAATGTAAGTGTGACAGGAAAGAAAAAGAACGCTGTGTTGGGCACCACCAAAGAAATCTCCTTGTAATCTTCCTGTGATTGAGGGAAAATTTTTTAAGAGCCATCAAAAAGACAGAATATAGGAAATAAGGTTTCCATAGAATGGTCTGGGTTGAAAGGGACCATGAAGATTTTCTGGTTCCAACCCCATTCAGCCTGGCCTTGAACACTTCCAGGGATGGGGCATTCACAGCTTCTCTGGGCAACCTGTTCCAGTGCTTCACTGTGCCCAGAGTAAAGACTTTCTTCACAATATCTGATCTAAACCTACCCTCTTTCAGATTAAAGCCATTACCCTTTGTCCTTTCACTACATTACCTTGTAAGAAGTCCCTTTTCAGCTTTCTTGTACGCCCCCCATTTACTATGCCTGTAAAGTATTGGAAGTATTGGAATCTACACTAAATTCTTCATCACACAAATTCCATTAGTCAAAACACCATCTTTTTTGCTCAAGACAGTATTTCCACCTATTTCCAGATCACAGAAGGTTAAACACAGGGAACTATAAAAGGTCCTTTGGGAATTACCTCCACAAATAAACACAAGCAGGAACCAAATCCTCTAACTCTGACATTTGCAAGTTCCTGGTCAAGAGGAACATGGCACTGTATATACAGCACCTCTCTATTCACTCTGCTGTGCTTTAGGAAGCAATTCAGTTTGATTTGTACATTTAGCACTTGTAGCATTTGTTTCTTATGAAGCACTGAATTAATGCTCCTTGCATTTCCTCATGGAAGACATTCTGTAGGGTTACCAATGCCTTCAAGCACTGAGAGCTCCAGAATATCAGACATAGCCAAAAAGATGCCAGGACATGTAGAAGGTTTGGATTGGGCTGTTTGGTTTACTTTTGACAAAGTAGGAAGGTTTTATATAAAGCACCTGTAGCACAACAGACTTCCCATTGCATAGGTAGGTTTGTGAAAGGCTGAGAGAATTTGCATGGAAAAAAAAAAGCAAACAAATAAACCCTTTTTCTACAGAAGATTTACGTTAAAAAAATTCATTAAGCAAAGGCAGCAACTTAAAAAATAATTTTTTCATTTCCTAATTAATGTTTTTCCTTCACATGTACTCTTGCACTATTTTTTTTTTCAACAAAGAAACAGATGTGCATAGGTAGGCAATAGAAAGTGCACAGATTTTATTTATATACTTCAGCAAACTACTTTTTTCTCAGCTGCCATCCTATCTGTTTGGCCAGCATCCACTGTAATCTGTTCTCCTTCATTATGTTAATCTGTGGGCGGAAAGATTTCTGTCATCTTCAAATCGCTTGTACAGCAATGGTAAACACCTTGGCCTGTCTGTAATTGGACAGGTGTCTGCATCGGTGTCACCCAGCTTTTAATTCAATTAAAGAACTGGCTGCTCTGCTCTCATTACCCACTCATTTCCTCTGCACTTTCAGTCAGTGAAATTTACACTCAGCACCTGACTACGTTGAAATACAAAGTCAGCAGTCCCATAGTAAAGATCATCACTGATACACATGAATTAATTTAAAGAACAGCAAAATGAATTTTGCAGTAAAAAATAGCCTATGATCCAATGAAGTTGGCTGACAGCTTTAAAAAAACTTTCCTAACTCCTCAATTATCACACTCTCAGACTGGCATCTCTTGTCTATACCCAATAATTGCTGATCTGACAAGAGTGCATCAGGCTTTCCAAGGTAGGGTGCTAACAAAGCAAAATTTGGCCACACTTGCATGTATTCTATTAATGCTAACAGGAGAGAGGTGGATAAATTGTCACTTCGATAAGGAGATAGGATTAGAGACATCATCAATATTTAAGAAGAGGGTCAGCCTCATACATTTGGGATATGAGTCCCAAGCATTCAGTCTGCCACTCCAGAGCAGCTGAATCCACCTAGACTCAAAATTTACATCACAGACTACATTCAAAGCCTTAAAATCCACATGGGGAAGTGGAGATGCTAAATCATTTTAACACACCACTCCTATCTGCCCAAAGAACCTCTGGAAATAAATTAAAGTTCTAACACAGACATTTTGACACAGTGACCCCATGAAACTGAATAATGTCATTTGTTAAATATGAATGTAAAGTTAACAGTCTAAAAGAGTGATCTGGAATCACACCTAGAACATTAAGCCCACTTTATATGCAAAACTAGTATTTAATTCTCTATACTTTTATTTAAATGGTCTTTAATTATTTGCAATATTGAAAGTCAAGGTTTAGAGTTGTGCATGAGAGGAAACGCTAGGTTCATTCCAGCAGATAAGGGATAACAACCTGAATATGGGCAATAGCAAAGGGGTCAACAATGAATTTATGGTAAAATGGGTGTGTGGACTACTCAGAGTTAGTTACATCTTTACGTCCATTCATGGTTCTAATGCATACAGTATATAAGAAGATTACATATACAGCTATTTTTCCCTTCACTTCTCCACAAGGCAGACATTTCTTTTGTTCAGTACCTCTTGAAAGAAGGTCTCAAACATTTAGGCAACTATTAGGCAGCCATATTCTACAGCATTCTGGCAGATTTTGAGTGGAAAACTAGTCCTTCTCATCAACAACAAAAGAAAATGCTTTACCATTATGGTATGAGGGCTAATATTCTGTTCACAAAATCTGAAAAATAGATTCAAAGGCAATTACAGTATTACAGCAATTTTCTCATCCAGTTAAAAGAGATTTATGAAAGCAGCTGCTTCACTCTTGCAGTCTGTCATCCTGCTGTTTCATGAAGTTGTTTCAAGACTTCACCAGCTCTTCAGAGATGACAAGACACGCTTGCTTATAACAACTTAAGGACCTTTTACTCTGCAGAATGAATTGATCATATGAATATAAATTGAGGTGAGGTTTTTAAAATATATTTACTGATGAAGCCTTCCCATAAAAACAAAACGATTCACCTACGTGCACAACTCACCCAAAAAAAAGCTACTTAATCTTACAAATATAACACAAAAGTTCTTTTCCTCACTTCCACAAAAACTGCACTCAGCTAAGATGGTGGAAGAGGACTATTTTTCAAGGCTAGTTCAATCTTTTTTTTTTCCCCACAAGTAAAAATAGGTAATTTTAGTAATAACCATTATTACTTTTCATATGCAGCCTGAAAACTCTGCTGCTGAATGCCAACGTTCTGAACAGAGCCTACCACACAAATTCTATTTGTTTCACAAGCTGAGTGTATTTTTTTGCCAAAGGGACTTTTCCATATTTTTTCATTGTTTCCTCCCTAACACACTATTTCATGAGGACCTATTTTGAAATACAGCTTTTGCAATTGAAACAACACTTGACCTTTAGATTTACCTTAATTCTTGTCTAAGCATTAAAACAAAAATTACCAAATCTCCCCTCCCCAAACCCAGACTATTCAGCTAACTTGAATGCCCAAGGTCATACAGCATCTGTCCAAAAAAGTCACTTGTGTGTCGAGATGCATCATTGCCACAGTACACTTAATCACAGTCCACTGATCAGAAAAGGAAGTCCTCAACTGACTTTGTTTTTGACAGATTGTAGCAAAAACTGTTTAAGTACATGTGTCTTCCACATACGCATTTCCGAACCCAAAGCCTGTGCACATCAATCTGTCGCATACATCTGCATTTTTAAAGCGTCTTCTAACTAAGCATAGTATGAGTCATAAAAGGAAGAACTACTCAACACGAGGGCACCTATTCCAACTCTTTGGCCTGTAAGAACAAACAAAAGTTTTACTTTAGTTACTGCATTTAGGTGGCTTGAAAGACCCCTTTTTTCCCCGACGGATATATTTCATAACAAACCATGCACAAGCTCCACTGGCTTTGAAGAAGCAATTCAGGTTGCAGTGGTTCAAGGAAACCTGTTGCATTCCCCATAACACAGGAAAATCTGTAGCTGCTTCACTTTGCAGAAAAACTTAACCCAACAGTGCAATTTCACACCAAGAGTTAACTAAACACAGAGAATATTTGTTTTGTAATATCTATCTTGTTACCCTCGATCATGCCAAACTTCATCATTGCCTATTTTCTTAAGTATGATTACACCTAAAAGTCTGCAGAAAGACAAAGAAATACTGTTTACTTTTTTGCAGATTTTTTAAATATGTCTAAAAAACATAATAATCCTTTCTAGCCAGAAAAAAATAGGAAATTAACTTCTTTTTATTAATAGAAGTATTGGTATGTATCTAAGAGTTGATGTAATTCTGATTAAATGCTCAGGTTTATTTAATCACACAATTTACATTTTGTATGAATAAATTTATACAACAGCATTGGACTGTAAAGATTCATTTAGGTCTAAACTCAATCAAGTTTTAATCTTAATACTGTAGAATATTAATATAATTTATGTTTTAAAATTCATATATTGAAAAATATGCCACTAGTCTGCTAAAGCCAGCTAAATGAAAGGAGAAGGGAACCTACATTCTGCCACTCTGACTTAGAGTCATCGGGAGCTCAAGCACCTCACAGAAACCTAATGGGCATAGACAGGTCTATCAGCTTGTTGCAGTAGCTGCCCCAGCCAAACATTCTTACCTACATCAGAAGTTTTAAAAGTTTAGAAATTTGTCTCAGCTCAGAGCAGAGATGTGGGAGTCCTCCTAATGCTCTGGCCCTACATACATTTATGCTTTCAAGTAACCTCAAGTGCATGAGAGTATTGCCCAAGCCATTCACCAACAGCTTCAGGCAGCAAACTCCCCATTTCATCCCACACAGATAAAATAAGCCTGAGACAAACAGCATTTTCTAATATCCATCTCAGACAGTGACTCCCACGCCCCGTCAGAGGCAGCAGTCAGGGTGCAGAGGCCAGCCCCGAAGCCACAGGCTGCTTAGGCAGGGGACTAGCAGAGCTCTCCCTGAGAGGGGCAGTCTCTCAGCTGACAGCATTTGCCAGAGCATGGGCATTTGCCAGGCTGGCAGCAAGCTTCCCCAGCGCTATGGCCCCACTGTCCAGCCCTGGCTGATCTGCCACTGGCAGGTGGCCCCATCTCCTCTTCTGAGAGCCTCTCCAGCTACAGAGCTTTCAAAACCACAGCACAGCTCAGACACTTTGATTATCCATATTAAATCATTAAATTAACTTTTCCTGAGATATTCATCTGCCAAGCATAAAAGACTAAAAGGTGAAAAGTAATTACAAACACGTGCCACAGGAAGGAGGGAATGGCAGCTGTTAACCACAATTTTCTTTTTACCACGTGTGCAGCCACAACATCAGCCCTGGGCTATTGCAGCAACGACAGAGGTGGGATGAACTGCAAAATCATACAAACTTGAAAGAGAAATCTGTAAGAGGAATAAATACCAATGGCATGTGAATTCTTTTGCAGCATATTTTGTTTCATTATTATTTGTAGGTATCATTAGAGCCCATCAGAGGCTGGTCAATCTCCTGAATTCTACAGCAAGAGAAATCTGAATTATAAAATGGGGGTTTTGCATGTGCTTGATAAGAGAAGCATCGGAGGATTGTAATCAGTGGCACAAAACACAGTTAGAGGCAAGACAGCTGGGGTGTATCCCAGGGGGTTGATACTGTTCAATATCTTCATTAATGACCTTGATGGAGGGAAGTGTGCACCCTCAGCAAGTCTCCGGATGATACAAAAAGGCCACTAAGATGGTAGAAGGACTGGAGCCTGTCTCTTATGAGAGAGTCTGAGAGAGCTGGGACTGATCATCTCAGGAAAGACACGCCTCAGGGTGATCTATCGAAATGTATAAATACCTGGTGGGAGGGAACAAAGCAGCAGCCAGACTATTCTAAGTAGTGCCCAGTGACAGGGCAAATGGACACAAACTGAAATACATGAATCACAGTATCAGAGAATATCCTGAGTTGGAAGGGACCTACAAGGTTCATGGGTCACAATGATCTTAGTGGTCTTATCCAACCTAAACGATTCTGTAACCATTGAGTCCAATTCCTGCCTCTGGACAGGACAACCCCAAGAATAACACCAGAGCCCAAATGCTTCTTAAACTCTTGCAGGCTTGGTGTAGTGACCACTTCCCTGGGGAGAAAATTAAATTCCAACTGAACACAGGAAATCGCTTTTTACTGTGAGGGTGGCCAAAGCTGAAACAGGCTTCTCACAAAGAAGTATCTCCGTATGTGGAGATATTTCAAACTTGACTGGACATGGTTCTGGGAAACCTGCTCCAGTCGACCCTGACTGAGCTGGGGGAATGGACTAGATAATCCTTCCAACCCAAATGATCCTCTGATATTCTGGATTCCAAAGGAAAGTAGGAGCAAAAGCTGATCACAAACCACATTGAAACAGTGTGCTCTAAAGCTTCTTCCATTTGTTTAAATACTGATTCTAATTTATATTCCAAAGTTTGATGTCAGCATGTGGAATGCACTGGAAAGCAGAAGAAAGCAATCCAGCCTTTAGGAAAAAAATTCTTTCATGTGGTGACTCTGTACTTCCTTTATTACTCTGCAAGTGTGACCAGCTGCATCCAAAGTGTATCAATGTTATAACATGCTTCTCTAAAGGCAGGATGGTAAAGCATGGTGCTTTTTGAATCCCAAAAATTTACACTCTAACTTTATAATCTCATCCTAGAATACAGATACTGAGCACTACATTGAAATATATCACCTTAACCAATAAACTCCTGGTTCAAAAGTCAGAACCTCATTTTAAGGATTTAAATCTGATGAATATTCCTTTCTTGGATGAAAGTGAAAAAACAGTTTGACATTTTGGAAGATTACAAGGGTCAGATTTTGAAGGATTTTGGTTTCTGAGGAGTCAGAAATAGGCATTTGAGACTGGGGGATTATGGTCATTTAAAGGCCTATTATACTTTTAATATTTAGCTCAGCTTTTCTTCTTCTTGACAAGGGTACAAGAGGTTCTTCTGAATTTGACACGCACAGTAAAGCCTTCTAAAAAATGGGTAATGCTCTCAACTTTTTGTTACTGTGCTCCAGTTATGACTCAGGACCCTACTGTAATTGTTCAAAAGAATTTACAGTATAAGTATAAACCAAAACACAACAGATGGGCCTACAAAGCTGCAAGGAAAAAAAAGTAAGACAGAGAGGGTTGTCAGTGCCCTCAGACACATTTGCAAGCAGCAGATTAAGCAGTACCTAGACTTGACAGAGAATGAAAATTTGAAGGAGTGTGTGGAAAAATACCACAGTTTCTTCATCAGTGATCCCGCAGAGTGCTGTGGTGCCTTTCTGCTGTTGCATTAGCAAGCTTGGCTGTTTAGGTTACTGTAGCATTTTCTCGTGGAATGAAACAAAATAATTTCTAAAGAAATGTCCCTGAAATTAGGGAGAAAACAAGCAAAAACTTTAGTTCTCAAGAAACTTAAAAGTAAGCAGAGACAGCATGTTCAGTGTTTATGTTAACTTTTGATTAACCAGGAAAGATGATTCACCAAGGAAAGATATACCTTCTCCTGGGAGTCTCATCCTTGTGGCTAACTAGTTCTCAATGTCCACTGACTTGCCCACCTGTGTAGGCTTCACTGAAATCAACAGACTAAAGCAAAATTACTTCGGATTGGTGATTTAATTTACACTCGTCTCAGCTCTGACCTCACCATGAGGACATGAGTTATATATTTCATACAATGCCAAAACTGGAAAATACATAACTGAACTATTGGGAAGGACTTATAAATAACAAGAGGAAGCACTTCTTACACACACAAACCTGAACTGGAACAATTACTCCCACAGCAGTTACAGAAACAGAAAGAATAAATGAATTAAAAATAAAGACAATTCTACCATAGACCATTAAGCACGATGGTTCAGATGCAGATTTCAGCTGAAGAATTCCACACCCAATCAGCTGAATTTTTACTAACAGGAAGACTCATTCTATGCTCAGCATATTTCTTATATTTTTCTTCCTGAGCATCTAGAGAATCACAGAATATTCTGAGTTGGAAGGGACCCACAAAAATCATCGAGTCCAACTCTTAAGTGAACGACCTGTACAGGGATTGATCCCACAACACTGGTGTTATTAGCACCATGCTCCAACCAACTGAGCTCATCTCAGGACATAATCTGACACAGCCACATAGATCAATATTTGAATGCAGCCATTCTTAAGTTCTTTGAATCGTATGAGTGGACAGTGCGCTGCTGTGGCAAACAAAGCCAACAGGACGCTGGGTTGCATCAACAAGGACATCTCCAGCAGAGATAAAGAAGTCATTATTCCACTCTACTCAGTTCTTGTCAGGCCACACCTGGAACACTGTGTTCAGTTTTGGACCCTGGTGTGCAAAGAAGATGTGGACAGGCTGGAGAGAGTCCAGGGAAGGGCCACAAAGATGATTAAAGGGTTGGATAGCCTGTCAAATAAGGAAAGACTGAGAAAATTGGGTTTGTTCAGCCTTGAGGAAAGAAGGATCCGTGAAGATCTTATCACCATGTTCCAGTATGTAAAGAGAGGCTCCAAGCAAGCTGGAGCCTTTTTACAAGGAGTCCCATGGAAAAGACAAGGGGTAATGGGCACAAGTAACTCCTGGGGAGACTACAATTTGACACAAGACAAAAAATTTCATAATGAGAACAATCAGCCACCGGAATAATGTTCCCAAGAAGGGGTGGATTCCCCAGCTCTGGATACTTTAAGATTCAGCTGGAAAGAGTGCTGAGCCATCTCATCTAGACTGCGCTTTTGCCAAGAAAGATTGGATCAGATGATTCCTTTCAACATGGTAGTCTACAATGCCATGATTTTATTTTGCACTATTTGACAGCTCTCTGCAACTCCTTGACAGGAGGTTGTAGTGAGGTGGGGGATGGTCTCTTCTTCTGTGCCTACAGTGAGAGGACAAGAGGAAATGGCCTCACACTGAGACAGGGGAGATTCAGATTAGATATCAGAAACAAGTATCGCTGTTCGGGTGGTCAGGCATTGGAATGGGCTGCCCAAGGAGGTGGTGGAATCACCATCCCTGGAGGTGTTCAAGAGATTTGGTGCTGGGTGATGTGGTTTAGGGGTTACAGTGGTGGTGTTGGACTGATGGTGGGGCTTGATGATATTAAAGGTCTCTTTCAACCTCCATGATTCTGTGATTCTATCTGCTATAACAGGCTAAAGAACCAGGATCCATTTATTGTCTCCATTTAATGCAAAGGTCTGTCGCCTCTTCTGCCTCCTGTAAGGTGCAGGCAGATAACCTCTTACCTGTCTAGCCTGGTACAAATGTTTTCATAACCCTGACAATGCAGTCGTGGCACAACGCCAACCAAGTTAAACAACATTTTGGTTCTGACCAAAATCAGCTGTGAGTAAGCTACCTAATTCATATGTCTCTACTACAGTCTTTAATTTCTACCAATACAATCTGTATTGCCTTGTAGCATAGATAAAAGAAATCAACAAGGTCATTAACGAAATCACAGTAAGGATAGAAAGCCCATGCAGTTCTGGTAAATTCACTACTCAAAAGTAGTCAAGATATTTCAAACTGGAGAAAATAAAATATGTGCAATTTTCCCCTTGAAAATGTACACATGGGTTATGGCAGAGAAACAACACAAACCATAGATACTTATGGAAAACTATCACCTGGGCTTCAGGAAATAGCACACTGCCTAAGGGTTAACACACTTTCCAAGACTGTTGTACTGCCCAAAGCTGAGCCAAACCAAAGCACCAGCTTAGAACATTGCATCAAAACCACTTTTTGAATTGTTATAAATTATAGAATTGATGTTAGAGATCATAAAAATAAATCTATTGGTCTGCACTATTTGTCCCATTTAGTCATAACATAATAAAGATTCTTGGCTGTAATGTGCTTCCTTCCCAGGGAACTTTGTAGCAGCCAGAAAAGGCAGTTTGTCCATAGAGAGCAGAAAGCCCCATCCACACTATCCTGGCAGGAAGAAATGTCCCAAAATGTTCGCTATAAAATTCTCACCCCATAAACCCAGAGCCACTAATTTCTTCATTCCATAATAACCTACCTCCACATCCCACTGGCATCAACCACAGCATCTGATTAACACAAATGTATGCTAGTTCCCACTGAAAGCAGTTAGGTTTATATGATCAAAATTAGGCAACTATATCAAGTGCTTTCATACATCAGGTCAAACAGTATCATATGGGACCCACATTCAGAGTTAATTTAGGTGAACTGGATGGAACAATAGGGAAGGAGCTAAAAAAAAAGCCCCACATATATTAAGCAGAAACAAGCAAACAAAAAAAGCATTTCTCCCCCACATCATAAACGGTTTGGGAATTGCTTTTCAGTATTTGTGCTGTATCTTAATTTCTATTGTTCTTTGAAATCAGTACATCACTACGAGCATGCTGACACAAATAATTACCCTTCCAAATGTTATCTATGCTGTGTATACACAAAAGCAGACAAGTAGTATTTTATAGATCAACCAAAGGAGGGATGAGCATCCTGTGTTATTAGATATGCCTAAAAAATGGTACTTAACAACATTTACCTGTGAGCATACCAGCGTCAGCAAGCTCAGCACTGGTGATGGGTACAGTGGGACCATCCGCTTCATATGCTTTCAAAATGTACTTCTCAATTACACCTATGACCCCAGCTGGTTTGTCCCAGGTGACCTCAATGCTGTAACCATTTATACTGTGAACTCTTGAGGGAGTTGGCACATTTTGTGGAACTGTAGAAGGATAAAATAGAAAATAGAGAAAATGGCAGTTCTAAGGAGACTATTGCCCCTATTCTTCACTTTTAATGGCTGCAGTAAATCAGACTCAACCATTAGCATAAATACAATTTATTAGAGTTGTAACTTTTCAGCATTGATTTAATATGACTGCACATCTTGAGCTATTCAGTTTAAGCTATATTTCAAAACCATCAAAACTCCATCTACATAACATTCCTTCTTGTCTTGTTGCAATTTTCCAAAAACATTTCATGTATCAAACATATTTAAGCATCACTCACAAAGAGATGCAGTGGATTGTATGTAGCTAACAAGCACAGGCATTGTAATAATACATCTGAATGAAGCAAGGCAGTACTGCAACAGAGAGGAGTTTGATATTTATCAGTTGGGCATCTAAGCCACAGAACGCCACGACTACAGAACATTCCTAAAAATCTGCACTCTCTTTTACAGAAGTCCTTCAAAAAATTAAAGCCCTTCCACTTATTTTCCACATACATATTTTATTTCCACAACACCATACACCTTTCTTGGAGCAAAGCAGAGATTTTTAAGGCCTTTTTGCAAAATCCTTTGCTTCTGATCATTCCATATTACAAAAGGAAAAAAAAAAACAAAAAAAAGAAAAAAGGAAAATTTAAATGTTTTAAAGAATTGGAATGCCAAGATCATATATACATAGAGCTGCAAAGAAAAGAAATCATCCCACTTCCTATAACCTTTAACTATTTCTTGGATATTACTATGCCAAGTAAAGGTCTGGTCAGTAACAGCTTCATCACAGATGACTGCACAAGGGATGCAGAGGAAAGACCCAAGGAACACTATGGCAGGATGATGGATGATGAGCTTGCTGTAGATGCTTGTGGACTCCCTAGCCCTGCTGATGATCATTCGCTTTTCTCACCATCAAATAGCCTATTTTTTGGTAATTTTACTGTTTTGTTTCATTAAATATGAGTGCAACCTTGTTTTTTATAAGAGGGGTACCAGCATGGAAATTATAAAAATACCTGGAAGTTGTGATTCTTCTGTAAAGAATGTGATACTCTGAGAAATCTTCCATTACTACAGCAATATATTGATTTCATTAGTTATGAAGTGTATCACAGGGCAAGGTAAGGTACTGTACAGCAGATGGTCTTCTCATAAGGGATATAACAAAACCAACTCAAAAATAATTAAATAGCGCAATTATTGTCCAACCCCAGGGAACACGGACTGCTCAGTGCTGTGGTCAGCTTGCAAACATAAATTTGTGGCAAACCTTACAGTTGTCAGACGGTTGAAATGAAAATATGCATATATTTTGTCCCTTCTGGGTGGCAGACAAAGTACAGGTTGTATAAGAATGCATCTGCAAGTCCAATATTTATGCATGTATTACATAATTTTTTAAGGTGATACGTAGGACAACTTACATCAAAAGAATGCTCTGCACTGATGGAATGCAACTGGGCTTCAATTTCAAGAAGAGGGAATGTTAGTGAAATAAAATACGCAGAACTGTAAATCTTCAAAAACTTACTGGCTTGATAAAGCTTGCAAAAGCACTGACCAGAAGAGGAAAAGTTTATAAAATTTTCTTCATAAGACATGTGAAAAATTTGATCTTTAACATATTATGTTTCTACTCTGGAACCTTCTCCACAAGCCATGTGCTGCTGTTCTAGTAAATGTCACATTTTCACACACAATCTGTGGACTACTTGTTAAAAGAATCCTAATTCAGCAGCACTGAGTAGCACACCCATGTGCGAGTCATTTAAAAAAATACCTTTCACAAGACCACCTTGTCCCTAGCAAATACATGGCCTCTTATTTTCCACAGCTTCTGCCTGCTATCCCAGTCTCACCTTTCTCTACACCTGATTCTCTAGCACTAAGTTATATGTAGGAAAATATAGATTTACTTACTTCAGCCTACTCACGTAACGTGAGGTTAGACGTGCATGTATGAACACAACTAGATGGCTGCTCTTACTCAGTTAATGCAGTTCAATCCTTTAATGTCCTTAATTACATAATCTAATACATATTTGGAAAATACCTTGAATTATGAGAAGAAAATACTTGCCTGAACACTTTACAGCTGATGGCTGTAATCTGTTTGAAGCATTAAGCAGTTTTGTCCTCTCAGAAACACTATGCAAGGTTCACTAACCAAAACTGTTGTAGTTGGATTATCTCCATAGAATCACAGAAAGGGTCAGGTTGGAAGGGACCACAGTGGGTCATCCGGTCCAACCTCCCTGCTCAAGCAGGGTCATCCTAGAGCACAGGGCACAGGATTGAGTCCAGACAGTTCTTGAACACCTTCAACGTGACATTAAACAGCTTATGAAAAGTAAGAATGAGTAAAATTTAAAATATTTACCTGATTCTCTTGTTCGAGCGTGGGTCCACACACTAGATACTGATCCTCCTTCATTTAAGGCAACCACCCTATAAAGGTATTCTTCAAAGGACATCGAGAAGGATAGAGGAGGTAAAAGATTAAAAAAAAAGTACTGAACACAGTAATACATTAGTAAAGAATGAAATGAATATTATGCATTTTATTTAAGGAACTAATGAGCTACCTGTAAATGGTTGTAGAGCACTCTCATAAACACTCTGCTCTTTTCCTCGGTACACAAGGATGGAGTCATTTCCCCTGCAGTTAACAGCACTGTCAGTTGATAGGCATCCGTCCAGATTGACTCTGACAGCACTGCTGGACACAGATGCCAAGTTAACGACAGCACCTCGTGTAAATTTAACATCCTTCATGCAACCACCGAAACCTAGCAAACAGTAAGGGATTAGTACCACATAAAGAGTTTCAGTCATTAAGAAACACTTCTGTTCCTTTCAATTCTATATTTTTAGCATTAAAGACTGTAATGTGAATATGTTGCCTTCCAACACGACATTCTGTCTGCACTTTCAAGACACTAAGCAGGTAAATTCCTGCCTTACTGATCTACACTTTCACTGTTAGCAATTCCATCCCACAAGGAAATACCTTTCCATTTTCTCTTTCATCACGTCTCACTTTGAAATTATTACCGTAAAAGTGATTCTCTGACTTTTAAAATCAGCTTTCTGCTGCTTGCTACTCTTTTGTTAAATATACATTCTTCCTCAAACTGAAAAGAATATCTAGATTAAAATCACAATTAACTTAAGGAGATCAGATGGAGGCATAATCAGTTTTGTCTAACAGGGACATAACTCATGCGCTGTTTATAAACATACTCCAGAAACATAACCCCAAACTACATGTTTATGATAAAAAATTTAGTAAGCTTCATTTTACATTTATTTCTATATATCCATATATTTCTGTGCTTGTGTATATGTCACATTCCTATCAAAATTACAAATATGTTAAATCAGTTATTTGCAGTTACAACATAATTACAAAGTTCAGGATGCACTTGTTAAAACCTTTGTAATTACTAAAAATTAAAAAAACTGATATAAAATGGGTCTCAAATGGAGTAGTGATTGGTGCTTAACACAAAGCCAAAGTAAACAGTAACCAAACTGAAGACTTCAATTCATCTAAGAATTAATTTTGTGCATTAAAAATCCACCTCTCTCAGATCAGTCTTGCTCTTTAGCTCTGTGAAAGCTTAAGTATTTATATCTTATTTATATCTTACATATGTTAATTGCCTTTATTGCTGCAAGATGAGAGATCAGAGTAGTATTTGTCCTTAGCCACCCAAAATGAGAATCTAATGTCCATACAGAGTTCATGCAAAAAGGGGTACTGAAGGTCAACACCCATTTTGATTCATCTTCTAAAATACCCCCCTCCACAACACAGGGAATTTGGCCAAACCGGTCCTTAAAATGAGTACATCCTAATTTATGTTCAACTGGCTACTTCGCACCGACTGATTCAGTTTCTTAGTTTGTGGCAGAGGGAAGAATTAGTCCCAGTCTGCCCAGGCATCCTAGTCATAAGATAAAATGAAGTTGTTTGATTTGCACTGAGATGCATACTGTACAATCTATTTTAATACATTATTTTTAGCATCTTTTTAGCTATATTTATCACTATTTGAAGATTTCTCACTGACATCAGCCAAGCAATCCTGTCTATTCATAAGTAGCTGCAGAATAAGTAAAGATAGTACAAATTTTCACAAACATTCCTGCCAGGTAGCTTCCTTTTGAACCTCCCAGGAGGGCATGGGATGGGTCATGTGAAGGCCCACAGACTCCAGCTGAAATTTCTTCATATAAAGTCGTAACTCACATGGAGGTGAGGCAGGAGGAAAATAATACTTATCACTTATTTGCTGTGAGCAAAACAACATGCCTTTATTAAAAATTTAAACATCAAGCAGCCATAGATTGAGAAAATATTTTCTAAATATTCATTAAATGGTAAGATCTCTGTATTCTTTTATCTTACCACCACATCATTCTAGTCCAAAATAGAAGTATATTGTAAGCTATAATACCTAAACTTGCTCAACTGAACCTACATTTAGGAGCACATAAGGTAATATTTATCTTCAGACACTCTAAATATAAATTTATGGCCACCATCTTATTTTGTGGCATGCTGAGGAGGTTTGGTGGGAAAGAAATGTTTATTGATGTGCCTTGATATGCATTTCAGACATCCACTTTAGAAGCTATTTTGCCCTAGATTCTTTGTTCACAGATCTCTTTGCTGCAGGAGTTGTGAATGCATCCACTCACAAGGCTACACCATCTGCTATGAGGAAACACTGACAGGGTATGACTGGCCAGCTCTTTTGGGCCATAAATATTATGCATGCAGAACCTGAAGGAAGATTATATTATATGTGATACCTAGAGCTGGAAGAGTGCTTAAAACAATATTCTTTAACTAATCTATAACTGTGAAATCACAGGGCTCCAACACAGCTCACTTGGTTGTGCACATTCAGTGTGAGTTCATGCATTTAAAGCCACTTACTGGATTCCCCACTAATCACTTACTGACTGATACACATTTGTCCACAGTAGCTGAAAAATACCCCATGACTGATGAACAGTTTCACAAGTCATGAAAAACCACACCCAAACAGAGCCAGTTTAGCAGACGCTTTTTGACTATGTTTCCTACAGTAGACCTTTTCGTAGAGGCCATTAGAATCAGGCTGCAATTAATGCTTCTCTCTTTTCCCTACAAATTTGACCTGTTCCAGAACAGAAGGGTCACAGTGATGGCAAATATAGGATCATCTTCCTTCCTTCTGATGAGGAAAACATCATGGCAACTGTAGCCAAAATCCAAATTCAGGGCTTTATACTTGCTTAGTTTTTAATATCAGAATCAGTATTGCCTAAAAAAGACCAATACACTCTCAGCTGTTCTTCCATGTGGCAGCATCCAGATTCATTACAGTGATTTAAGCTACGTTTACTGTCTCCCACTGGTTTTGTATTCCAAATCTGCAAGTGACACAAGTTGATCAAGTAAAACAGGTTTCTGTGAAATGGCATTCTCTGATGAAGATCTGAGATCATCTGGCTGGGCGTCTCGATTTACCATTTCCTACACTCCAGGTCCTCACTTATCAGTAAGATTGCCTCAGGTATCACTGGAAGAATTTTTATAGCATTACAAAAGGATCAGGTCTATGTAAAGCTAGATGGGTAGGGACAACTGGTAGTATCACAATGGGTAGGAGGAAAAATTCATGTTACATATTCATGAATTTAGACTATGAGCAGCAGAATGTCCACCTGGTGCATGACATCAGTTTTTGAAAACATATGTTCTTCTTGGTGTCATCTTACCTTGTTCTAAACCCAGTTCTCTATGCAAACTGTGAATCTCAGGTGGGATCCCTCCTACGTAGACAGGTGAGTTTACTTTCAGCTGCTGAACACGGGGTTCGAGCACCTGCTCTCTCAGTTCATTCATACTTGCTGAAATCACAGAGCCCTCCTTGTTCACAGTGACTTCATTCCACTTTCCATCACAATAAGACAGTCCCAACCAGAGGTCCACTTGTGTAAAGACAATGCCAGTTCTTAAAAATGTGTTTAATATTCCACTTTTCAGCTCAATCTATACATTTTAAAACAGAAAAAAAGTATTTGGAAAGAGACATCAAATACACATTAATGATGGAAAGTTATTTTAAAAAACAATCAAGGGAATTATAAATAAGATCAATGAAAAAGGAATTTCTTATCTTCAGTTTAATACTGTTTACACAAAACATGCTAAATACAGTGTATCAGATAATTCAGAATGTAAGAAAATACATTTTCATTTTTTTGACAACAGACTTTGGCACTAATTTATGTAAAAAGAAAAGACAATGAACATGACTGTTTTGCTTTTTTTGAGAATGAGAAAACAGTATTTTATCTATCGATTCATTTTTTAGAGGAATGTAACAAGATAATAAGGAAATGAAATGTCAGACCTGATTAAGGTCTTTTTAATTGGCTGGTGAACTCAATTTCAAATTTTTCCAGCATACATTGATTCTTACATTCATACATTTCATCCTTATTCTTCTAAATCTTGTAAGAAAATAATTGGGTTTGTATGTGCTTTTTGAGATTAATGTGCCAATTCTCTAATAGAAATACATTTTACCTAAATTTTTCACTGCAGAAGTTTCCAAATGCTTTACTGCAAGACTCTTTATCCTAACTGATTCAAATACAAGTGGGCTGAGACTGTAAATTGGCACGTATAAAACACTAAACACTTAGGGGATGAACTGGTGGTTGAAAAATATGAATATATTCACAAAAAGACATTACTGCTTCTATGCCAAAACCTTATTAAGTGAAATAAAAACTGCAGATTTAATATAAATTCTTATCACCATTATTGACAAACTGACATATTTAGTTAACTGATAATATTAATATTACAGTGTTTGCAATTGGATCATATTTCCTTAACAGGAAATACAGAAAACACCCCAACTGATGAAAGAACTCTGTGCTTGAAGTGCCACAGAGGATGTGGGTCGTATTACCCAGCGCACACTGACTCCTTGCTCATGGGACAGAGGGATTTTCTTTCTTTGTTTATTTGGGACCACAACTTTTCCAATTTCTGTGAGCTCAGACCCATTTATAGCGAAGGAGTCTATGATACAGGTGAAGGACTGATCATGGCATCAATGCTGATGTGAACAGCTTGAGAAATTGGAATCCCATTGGACGAGTCACTGCTTTTCTTCACTGGTGAGAATTAATATGGAGCACACTGTGCTGGTGTGAAGAAAGCATTCCAGAGGCATTAGTACAGTAGCATGCCAGCAAACCTGCCAGACCTGGAAGGCAGGAGAGGGCACGGTGTTTGACCCAGGGTCACTACTCAGCACAACCCTCCTCCAATTTACTCATCTTGGCATAGTTTTAAAGCAGGCAGTGAATGATGCTTGTGCTTTTTGTGTTGACCTGGACTGACATTTAGAATGCCTGAGTGCAGCTAAAGATAGGGGACCACTGCTCAGTTTCAACTGTTCTGCATGGTGAAAATGAAAAAAAAGCTAAGTCCTGCATAGATCTGAACACAAGTAATGAGCACAGGTTTAGAAAAAACAGCAGATAAATTGTTTGCTTTACACAGAATCCTGGGACAACATAAAAAATTATTTTTAATCATTATGATTTTTAATCTGTCCTTGGAAAACATATTATTACTTGAAAACAAAAATGCATGAAGATCATATTATTCTGCCAGATATCTCAGTAGCCACCTCTCAACAGAACCAGATCTTTATATCACAGCTCTCAACCCAAGCAGGTTCCAGTTTAATTCTTAAAAGCATGCTTGCTTTTCAGAACTTGGGTTACAAAATTTGATTAATGCTTTTCTCTATGCACACAATTCTCATTTTGATACACATGAGAATGTAAGGTTGGAATTAGGAAAGCCAAAGCTTAGCCTGAATCTGGAAGATGAGAGCAGCAAGAAAGAGTATTCCACAGTCCCACTAGCAGGTTGTGGTATCTCTCTGAGATTGACACAGGGACCAACTCTGATTAAAAATGTTATTAATGACCTGGGCAATAGGATGGGGTATACTCCCAGTGAGTTTTCAGTTGATAGCAAAAGGGGCTGCCTTTGGTATCCTAGACATATAAAGCAGCTTTGAAGAACAGTAGTGAGTCGAGATGGATTACAAACCGAACACTGGCCACCAATGTACCCTCCGAATGATGAGGATGAACTAGCACTGGGTTAGGTTAGAAAAAAGGTGGGCAAGAGTTCCAAGGAGATAATTCTTCCCCTCTAGTCATCATGTGTAAGACCATATCTGGACTACTGTATCCAGTTGTGGACACTGGTAAATGAAAGACATTGTGGCACACCAGAGTGAATCCAGTAGAAAGGCACCAAACTGGTCAGTGGTTGGAGTACCTTGCATACGAGTTGAAGCTGAAAGAACAGGGTTTGTCCAGTCTTAAGGGCAAGCAAGAAGAGAACTTAAGTGTTCCACTGCATTATGCAAGGATACAGAGAAGACAGGCCCAGACTTTTCTCAGAGGCTCATTGTGAAAGGATGAGAGGCAAAAGACAAGTCGCAACGAGAAACAGTAAGAGATCAGGGCTGGTTTCTTTGGGTTTTTTTACTTTTTTTGCTATAATGAAGATGGTCAAAGATTGGAACTGGCTGCAGAATTTGGAAAGCTGCGGACTGTCCATCTGTAGAGAGATGCAAAATACTCAAACAGAAAATGCCTGGAGCAACCTTATCAAACATAAGTTAGTCCTGCGTTTAGCAGAGATTTGGAATAAATTACTCCAAAAGGTCCCTTCAACTTAAATGATTTTGTGATTCTGTATTGCACTTCTCTGCAGGAGCCAGTCCCTGACTCACTCAATCTGCTTATAAACATACGATTTTGAAGATGAAAGGAATATCCAGACATAGCTCTGAGAAACAAAACAGATAGAAGAGGGGCTGCATTAGAGGCTAAATGACACGTTGCTTAACCTGCCCTACAAAACAGTCTCAACCAATGTAGAACTAGAAGAGTGATTATGGCTTCAACTCCTTTGAATTGCAAAGTCTTCCTGAGATTCAGAAATATCAGCAGAGACAAGCAATGGACTTCAAAAAACTTGTCAAGGACAGGCAGTCTTTGAGCCCTTTGAAAGAAAAAGCACATGGTACTTCTGTTGATGTGCAGCCAGTCATTCCAGCTCAAAATCTAGCCCAGTACAGACCTGACAGCAAGAAAGCAGAGGCACAAACACAGACCCCCAGTAGTCTTCTCACAGTCAGTCACTCTAATGGAAAGGAAATTAGAATCTCTTCCTGACACCTAACAGAGAGAAATCACTGGTAACCAACAGGAATATCACCCTCACAAGTCTTATGTGAGTACCAGTCACTTCTTTGCTAGATTTTCCAATTTAAGTTCTCAAAATGCTAATTTTAAAGCCGTCCTTAGCTCCATCACAGGTAACACTTTCATCTTGCACACTTGTTATTTTACTTCACGCAGCTATTGAAATGTGCAACTCTTTGGAAGAAGTTCTTGCAGGACTTTTTTCTTAGTTGCATTTTTGCAGAACCAAAGCATCAGCTACAATGTCTCAGGAGCCAGTTGCCAGTATTGCCCAGAGGACAGTGGTTAGGCTTTTGCTGCCGTTGAAGTGGTCAGCATCAAAATCAGTAATGCAAACTTTATCAGCAGTCACAGAATCTTTTCATCACATAAACTCATTGGGAAATATGCCAGCATGAGAGCTAGAGATTCATACTCGTATAGCTGGTCACAGTTGGCTTGTAATTATTATGCCTGGATCCAAAGATAATCAGATTGACCTCGCTGGCTTGAGTTAATTCTCAGGGCATGGAAGTCATGGAAGAAGTGACCTTTATGCACAGCACCTTTCTAGGACATCATTTTCTTCTTGGGCAGAAGATGAGAAAGAGTCTTTGGCTGTTTGGTAGCAGTCCAGCCGTGTGTGTAGCTATAGCCATTCCCAAACTATAAAGCTAATAAGAGAGCTGTGACCTATGCAAAGGGAAGGGTCAGGGAATACCTGGCACTCAGGATAACTGGTATAGCTCATAATCTGTTTTGCTGTGCAAGTGTCTCCTGACCAAAGCTCCTAACAAAGACATCGTAGCTCATGCGCAACAAGCTACACCCCTCATTTTCACTTTCTATTAACCTCTTCTCGTGAGCTCAAGTGTACGGAAAAGCATTCTGTCATCATTATGTATGGGCAAAACACAAAGCTGTGAGCCTTGGAAAAGCGTGCACATACTCATCCTCTTTAAAAATTCCTCGTCTTAAGGCTATGGAGATGTTGAGGTCACGATTAAAGTGAGATAAAAGAAGTTTACCTGACTTAGGACAAATGGAAAGAAAATCATCCAATTTTCAGAGCTAAAAATACTATAAATATAAAACTGCCAAAAAATCTGGAAGTTTGAGAAGAAAAGGAAATTATTTTGTCTACCTACTTCGTGCTTTTGACTCCACTTCCAATTTACTAAGTTCACTTTCTTCCTTTATAGTCAGAATCTATTTTCTCGAGTTTCTGGTAGTCTTACACAGAGCAAGAGAGAGGGAACAAGGCTCACCCACTACCAGAACCTCCAAAAGGACCCTGTGAATAAGAACCCTCTTCACATAAACAGTGACCCTGGTGCTGTGAATTACACATATGCAAGTCTTTTTTAGAGTGGGACAGTAGCACACATATAACATCTTATGCTATTAGCTCATGATCTTGATCATTACTTGAGGGCAAAATTAAAGAAATAACTGTAATTAGCAAGACTTGCTCTTCAAAGTCATGATAATTTTTTAACTAAGGCTGCTTTAAAAAGAAGAAGCAATCAGGTCTAGCAGAATTCAAAACCCAGGAAAAAAATTATCTGCTGGAAAAGCCAGGAGTATAAAAAGTAAATATGGAGTAAGTTATAATTGACCTGAAAAGGAGAAAAATATATTTATGTGTTTTAGGTCAGAAGTTTAAGAGAATGTCCATTAGACACAATGCCACACAATACAACAGGTTGTGACATGACAGCCATTACCAAAACAGCTGCCTAACAAGAAATAAATAAAAAAAATTAAATTCAGTAAAAGCGCAGAAAGAGCAGATTGGGTCACAAAGAATAACAATGCTCTCAAAAATCTCTACATATGAACTATTGCTTCCTGGACCAACCAAAAAAATGTAATTTTTTCCATGTAATCCTCTGTAATACCTACTAGTCAGTGCAAGTACTAACTATATTTGACCCACTAATTGGTGACCACAGTCTAATTACACTCAAAATCCTTGGGAAATGAAAATCCAGAGTCACGTAGCTAATAAAAGAGTTTGAAAAAATAAACCAAACACATGAAAACTTATTCCAAAATATTGGAAACAATAGAAGCACAAATAATTCTCCACATAAACAGTCTTATTTAACAGACACCAGAAAGAAAGTTCATAGGCACTACCTCACAAATTTGCCTAATAAAGGATTTGTGAAATCTCCTCTACAGTGTTGGGAAAATGGTAACAGAGATGAGCTGGAACTAAGTTGGAACTAACTAATCTGTTTCAAAACAAAAGGAAAAAAAAGGTATGGATTATAAAAATAAACATATACCTTAAAGAGAAAGTTTTATTAGGAGACTGGACAATTTCCATCATGACCTTTTTGATTTACAGTTTAATGGATTTTGTTCTAGTATGAGAACTGAGAAAATGGGTAAACTCTATGCTTTCCTAGACATGAAGTGAAAGCTTTTAATACATGTCTTTTATTCTCTTTTCTGATTACTTCTAATCCAGTTAAGACAATAATTCTGCTTTTCATATACTGGTATCTTTCCTACTTTTGACATAAATAACACTACTAACTTAACATATAGCATCTATTAAAGTATTTTTTGCTGCATTATAATGTGCTGCGCAAAGTATTTCAAAACCAGTAAAACATGAAAATAACTTATGGTTTGAAATTTCTTTCAGTGGTTGTTAGGCTTTTGTGGAAAAAAACAGGTCATGTCTAAATATAGTTAATTGTACTGTTGAACTTACCGCAAGATAATCTGGGCCATCTTTATTGTAAACAAACAAAAGCAATCCATTCAGCTGATCTGTTCTGAATTTGAATGAGATCTCAAATTCCAGTCCACCACTGAAAACATCTGAATGCAGCTCCAGGAACCCTTGAAAGAAGGTGAATACACACATAAGTTAATCAAATAAATAAATAGGTTCAAGAAATCAAAAGTAAAACTTTAGGTGCCACTTTATACTCTGACATGAAGAATTCGGTCTTCAAAATTATAGTTTACAACTGTATCACTCAACTTTGAGGACAGCTATCAATAATATACTGCAAGAAACCAAAGCACTACAATATCCTAAATATTTTACCTGGCTTTTTTTTTATTGATACCCTATAGGCATCTTCTATGTCCCTACAAAAATGAATATTCACCTTTAACACACACACCGAAACTGCATACAGCTACAGCAGCACTACCTGCAGTTCCTCTTCCATGCAGCAACCTTCTGTCAACCAAGAGACCCAACTTTAAACCATCAGAAATAATCCCATACAGCTACAGCTGCCTTGAAAAGCAGATAACTGCAATACTTTTGATACAACCACCTTCTCTGTCTCAAGAACATACTTGGGTAGCACAATACTACAGCAAACTACCTCTGCCAAGAAAATGTGCTCCTTTTGAGAGTCCAGTGGGGCATCCTTCCCAAACATGATAGACATTGTTTTGTTCCTCAGTGTCCTGCCAGTTCAAAGATTCCCAGTTTTCATAGGGAGTATGCACTTTTTTCACAAATAGGTCACTGAGACACCCCACAAATCCTTTCTGGACTATCCTCTTCATCCCTGAAAAAAAGGAAAATATTTTTAAGTCAATCACCTGCAACTAAACATAGGAATTAATTTATATGTTTTATACATCTCTCCCTATCATATGTGCCCACATGTACATAGAAAACCAGCCACCAATCACTCGATAAAGCTGGCCTCCAAGATAAATCCAGATTTATGAATGGGTCTAATCACTAAAGACAGCACCTACTGCTACATAGCTGAAAAATACTACATTTTTTGAGATTTTGCATACAGGTACTTTCAAATCAACACCATAAATCTACTCTATGAAGATCCAAGAAAAGTTGTCTTTAAATAAAATAATAATTCTGAAGAAAGGCATGCATGTGCTAAATAGGAAGCAATAGTGTTGGAAAAGCTGAGACAGAGAAATACATATCTAGAAACTTCATCAGGAAGTTTTTCTTTCCTTCTTCGTATAAAACAAAAAAAACAAAATGACATGGCTGCTAGCCCTTTTTTTTTTTTTTTACTGGGGGCAAAAATTTAGAGCAGTTTTTATAGGTGCCCTTCTCTTAAATGGTATTTATAGTCAGTCTCATTTTGAATATATAGCTGGGGTCTTTGAGAGAGGCATCCTGGATTACTTTGTGAACCAGTTTTAGAAGAACACATGCAAGTATTTCTGGTTTTAGTGCAGTGACATAAAGAAGAAAAGAGAGAGTAGAACTCTAGTATACCCCATATCAAGTCATCAACTAGATTTCGTGTCAGAGGTGGAAACACAAACCTGATAAGCAATTTGGCTTTCAGATTAATATGAAAAAGTCAAAACTCGGGATATTAATTCAATGAGGACAGCTGATTGTATACTTGTGTAGACAGTCACCTCTGTCATCCGATGGCAGTTTACACACTTGGCATATATACTAAGTTTATATATGAAAACTTCTGTTTATTGATTCTTTGAGAAACCAGACATGATCCAGGTCCACATAAATTCTATATCTGTAAAATACAGGTATATTCGTACACCTCTGAGCTCAATGCAACAACCTCTGAAGGATACAGACTCACACCAGAACAGGCCAGCATGTCCCATTCCTGCATCTAAGTGGGATGCATAACCCTGTTCTTAAGCTAATAAAAACAATTTACATGGGTATTTTGGAAATGGATTTGGGAATCTGTATGCCAAACATGCCCATAAGTTTCACACTCATACCAGTTCTGTGTATTAAATTCATTAAAATGTACACAGACCTCATAAGCTGCTTTAATGCTGATGAAATCAGCTATATAGACATTTCAGTCTATCCCAAAAGATAAAATTTGAGAAACTGTACAGACTTATTTAACATACTTACCTTCATCCTTTCTTACAATACTATAACCCTGTGGAAGCCCTCCAACAAAAACTCCTGTGTTCTCTCCAATAATGGTACTGCCACTAGTTGCTACGGAAGAACCTGAACAAAATAGGTCATTATTCACATATTCAATGCTTTGAACAGATTTTCAACTCACTAGCAAAATATTGATACTTTATAGAAGAGGCTAATGTGACACAGTATCCTAAGACTTTCCTAACACATATCCAGGAAATATTTACAGCTCTATTTTACAACAGGAGATTAACACAATTATAGATTCACAAGCACAAAAAGACACTTAGAATTAAATTGTCAAAGATTGTTCACAATGGACAGATCCCTCATATAAACAGACAAAACAGAAGTGACAAAAGAGTCAGAAAACTGAGTGAATTTTCTTCTGTATGGGTGAACACAGGTAGTGAAAAAGCAGGTGAGCAATACCCTTAGTAATACCAAAGTTATTTAAATGAATTGATTACCTGTGTACTGCCCATCCACTGTGATGTTTCCCAGTGCTTGAATTCTTGTAGCAATTATTTGGTGCCAACTGTTATCATTATACACTTTTCCACCATCATTAGTTGGAGTGACTGCTACTGCAGATCCCTTTTTATTAACAGAAGAATCTGATTTAGAATATTTTGAAGGTAACATTTAGAATTATACTTTATTCTTTTATGATAATTTATAGCCTATAACATCTAAAAATAAAGACAGAACTCCTATGTTTAACTTCTTTTGAACTGCTGAATGATGTTTAGGACTTATTTAACCTTCTAAATTTAACCACTAAATTTAACCTTCTCAAATAATAAATGAAGGCTCAAGGATCCATTTCAGTGTCTATTAAAAATAGAAAACCCTGTGTAGTTCCCCTGATAAAGACAAGGATGAGGCACAAATTATTGAGGGTCAGGTCACTCAGATTTTCAAATTTTTTTTTTATTATTATGTCTCTATTTAACTACTTGGATTGCTGTGGCTGTGGAGTTTGATGGCCATGGTTCAATGTGCCATCCATGGAAAGCAGCTGCATATCAGGATTGTTAATTGCAGCACCTGTCCAGATGAAGGGACCAAAACAAGAGGTCCATTTGTAGCACAGTAGATGAATGTTCTGTCCATGTTAACCTGGCATCAAAAGGACTTAAATTTCTAGATGAGAGAGCAGCACATATTCATGGGGTAAAATGGTCATACCAAGAGATTCAGAAAAACAAATCAAAGCAAATAAACCCCCCAAAACAAAACAAAACCCCAAATAAAAAACTCAACCAACCAAATAAACAAACCAAACCAAACAAGAAAAACCCCAGAAGGTAGTTATTGAGGTTGCCTTTATGGTGCAAGGGATTCTTGTAAAAATGTATTTAAATTTAACTAGAATTTTTACCTGGTTTTATTAAAACAAAAGAAATACAGCACGAGGGGGTGAATTTACAAACACAGAGAAATCTTTTCTGAATTGCTGAGTAAGAGGAGTATAATAGGTGCAGTTGCCAAACTAAATCTCAAGACTGTAAAGAACCAAACAAAATATCATATAAATTAATATAATGATGTAATAAAAATAAAATTAGTATATTTCAAGAATTTTCTTGAGATTTATATCCAAATAATCATCTAACTTCCTAATAATTCCCATAATATTGCCTCAGGACTTTGTATCATTCTTGAACTATCTGGGAATTCAAAGTTATTCTGCTGAATTCACAAAACAGAATTGTCCTGTACAGCAGGCAACTACTGATAGGAAAAGATTTCTTTGTATAGGCACTGTGCTATATTGAAGAATCTCCATGACTGGAGATGGGCCACTTTATAACTACAAAAAACTATTTCCAAAAAGTAAGTGAAAAATTTGGTTCCTTTTAATTTGGGGCCTAGCTTGTAAATTTGCAGTAGCAAGCCAGAAAATTCAGCAATTTTTCTTTTCCAGATCTTCTGCTATTCTTTCTGGCCCAAGGATTTTAGAATTATGCACATGGAGAAAACCTGTTGATAGAAATAACCACCTATTTTGATTAATACTAAAAACCTCTTATTAAAATTTAGTATTCTACCTTTAGTGATGTTCACCCATTTAAAATTGCATTTTGACACAGACTTATGAGCACTGAATACATTTTACAGTACATTTTGAATTGGGGACTGTCACTGTGTATCCTGTATCAAAATATACACGTCATGTGTACATATGTACACAATTAAAGAAAAAACGATTTCTTGTGAATATTTACAGCATGTTTCCTACTCCGTTCAGCCAACATCCTGGTACTGAGGAGGTTTGGAGAGCAGTCCTCTGCCCCATAATAAGAATACAAAGCTATATATCCTTACATACTAATGTCACTTTTTCATATACTATTTTTTATTGTCTTCTCTCCTATTTCAACATTTTAATATTTTACAAACACACACATTTCATTATCGTAGTTTAATAATTAAAACCAGAACTGGTGTCATGCCCAATTAATGTGCCCTGGTAGCATGCCCATTAGTTTTTCCATTAGTGAATTCAACAATACTAATGGGATTACTAGCATGGGATGCTAATTGGGCGTGACATAAGAAACTGGCTTACTTCTTAGCATACCCTTGCTAATGATGAAATTAATGAGCATTTTATTAAATGCTGTCTCATCAAAGTGTACTTAGTTAGCGTTAAAATTGTTACAAACGATGCTGCATTCTAAAGATCAGGTGCCTGAATAAGTGGTTCTTCATATTATGTTTGGCAACAGTCTAGAGCATTAACAGTTTTATACATCAGAAACCACATTTATTCGTAACCAATTCAATCTGGGACCACACAAGCATATGTGCTAACCTGTGCTTAATTTTGGCGGGGGGAGGGAAGGGAGAAGACAAAAAAAAAGACAGTGTTCAGGGTTCAGCATGTGCTGCACTGGAGAGGCCTCTCCACACTTTTTCCAGAACTACCAGAGTCACTCTGGGATCACATTCAAACAGCCTGCTGTGACATGGCTTGTCATGCATTTTGGAAATCACATATTTTGGAACCTGGATTATTTTGCTATGCCATACAGTAAGACTTAATATTTGGTTGGTGTCAGTAATAACTAAGTAAATATAAATGGCTCTATCATACTGATGTTTACACTGAAAATACAGAGAAACATCACAGAGATGAATCTTCAGAGATACATCTTAGATGCCAAAAATTTGAATGCAACAACGATTTTCCCAGTCAAGTTCTTTCAATGCCCAAACTCCTACAACTAAGAAGGTGAACAAGTACTAAAGTTTTGCCAGTGCCAAGGAGGAAGGTCTAGTTGGGACTCATAGCCAGGTATTCTTTATCCTCCATTTTTGTGGAAGAACAGCTCACTCTCAGACTGTGCCTAATACTTTGGCCTCTCCATGACAAGAACAACCAAGAAGGCAACACACACAACAAGGAAGTATCCGGTGTTCCTCCTTTTTGCTGTAAAATGTAGTAAATGGATCATCTTCTAAAATGGAAGAGCTGGATAGAATTCCTTCCATCCTGTGAGAAGAATCTCAGTACTCTCTCCTCAGACTGTCCTAATCACTTAGGAAAAAAGGTGCTCCATGTTGGACTTATATTTCCACTGTAACTGATTTCACTTCTTATAAAATATGCAGTGCTTCCCTGGAAAATAAAGAAATCACCTGCAGCCACTGAAAGATAACCATAATTTCAGCTGGAGTTGATGGCGTAATTTAGGCATAGATGTAAAGACATCATGGTAAGAAAAAAATCTACAGACAGCTGAAGGTTTACAGACACTCTGAGTTTTGAGGAAGATCTATGGAAAAATTTGATTGTTCCAAAAATACTAAAGAAGACATCTGTTTGCAAAAACACCTCATGTTTCCTGGACCATGAGTAGAGACCTGCAAAGAATGGCAGTAAAACACTTAAGAAGGGAAAAAGAGCAGTTACACAGCACAAAAGGGAGACAAAAGGGCTGGTCAGACAAAAGCCAGATGAATGGCGGTGTACATGGAGCTCAGAGAAGTATGAATGGACACGAAGAAAAGGATTTGAAATTAACACTTAGCGAAGGAAGAAGTGAGGCTGCTGAAGGCTCCCCACTAGGAAGACTTGGCAGGGCTATCCCCCAGAGCAGACACAACAAAGAGAAAACGCGCTGCTGATCATGAGCAAAGATACAGACCAGCATCCTGAAAGGGACTAAGGGTACAAATAATTAACCTGCGACAGGACACAGCTGGAAGGGAGCACAGAATATTACACCACACTGCTACAGATAAAAAGCAGCAGAGACACAATCGTCATCAAAAAGAATGTCATTTCTCAGAGAAGAACACAAAGGAAGGGCTGTAAATGCCTACTGTATATGCCATGACTATAATTGGAGACAACAATGCCTATAACCTGGCTAAGACACCACATGATGTCAATAAGAAGTAATTAAAGCATTTGCACACTAATGCAGACTGTGATGCGCAAATGAAAGATTAAGAAATGCTGCTACAGTACATGATACCTGACACTGTAAGATAGCAGTAGCAAATCATGGCAAAAGGAAAAAAGAAACAAACTATGACAAAAACATAGAAACAAAGGTAAAGACAGTAAGGTAGCACAGTATATTAGGGATACAGAAGACTGAAAATTTTGGGTAACTGAATTCTCATAGGTAAAAGATTTTGAAAAGGTTACTACACAAAACACATTGATAAAGGCCACCGTACCCTACTTCTGAATCTGAGAATGGACAGGAATCTCTTCCACATTATTAGTGAGAAATCAGAAAGTATTAGCTTTCAAGGTAGTAAATCAACTGTTAAGACCTACACTGTTCCTGGATGCCTTGAATGACAGCATTTTTTTTTCTCTAAGCAGCCATTGAAGCACTGAAGCAGCACTACAGGCTATTTTATAAGAGGAAACAATATTGAAGTGATGATCCTAAAAATCAGCACGGGACAGAGTTGCTTGATTCAAATGAAACAAAAAGATAAACAAAGATACATTCATAAATAAGTCATCTGTTAAAATTCAAGACAGTAACTGTTGAAAATATTACATGAACTGAGAAGCTCTGAGGACTGAATATGAGACCTGCTGGGGTTTTTTACAGTTAAAAGACAGGTAAAAAAGAGGGGAAAAAAAATTAAAGCCCCAAAGCAGCCATTCTTCCATCTCTCCCTGTTCCCATTCCCCAGATACTGTGGATCCAAACAAATGAAATATCTTCTAGGGAATGAGTCCAAACAAGCTGACATAAAGCTACTTTAGAAGAAGCAAATCTGGAAGAAGGACTAGGAATACTATTTTAAGCATTAAAATGCTAGTCGAAAGACATCCACTCCCATTAACCATCAAACAACAAAAAAAAAAATCTATATAGACCCCAGAAGATCTTGTAAAGGAAATAAAACTTTCTTTTCAGTTAAATGAAGGTATAGGTGTAAGAGAGATAAAACAGAATTAGTCCCTGTTAAAATGTGGATAAGGACAACATTAACAAAATTAAGCATGGTCCCAGAAACTGAAGTACACAGCAAGATAAGATAAAGCCTGTGTGCAAATGCAGTAGAATTAATAGAAATTTATATCTATATTTTTATCTTAATATTTTCTAGCACAGAGATCACATGCAAGCCAGCCTCTGTGCAATACCTTGCTTCTTATATAGCTGTTGCAAAGCTTAAGGGGACTTTCACTACTGCACAACACCTCCACACGGTCACAGAGAGACCATGGCAGAGCTCAGGAGGCAAAGGCTAACAGCGGATTAGAAAACCTGATAATTATTTACAGTTTCTTGCATATTTATGAAATATAAGTGAGGCCATAATGGTTTTTTATTCCGTAAGGAGATCCAGTTTTGGGGTGCACAAAATACAAAATATGCAAACAGAAATGCAAGGAATATGGCCTTGTTTTTATTTTGTTGATCTTCCCTCATTGTTTATGTTTTTGCATAATGGTGACATGCTAGAGGAAAACAGTCTCACGATGGGAGGCTTAAAAATAATTGACTAACATTATATAACCTTACTTATTAATTCGAAACTTAGTTTTGCACACCTTTGCAATCTTGCTTGTTTAAGCTGTAGTGGTGTTTAGTGGCACTGACAAAAAACCCAACCCATAAAAACACAAAAAATAAAATCTTATATCGTGGCACACGTAACAAGAGAAAGAGCAAAGATTTAGTATTTCAGCTTTTCTCTCCTAAAAATCTCTAGTTACCTAAGGAATCTGAGAAGCAAGTTAGCTTGTATCAATTAAATTAAAAAAAAAAAACAACACATACACAAAAACCAAATAAAACAAAACAAAAAACATAACAACAAAACACACCAAAACAAACAAAACAAAAACACGGAAAAAACACCAACACCCCCCCAAAACCCCAAACAAAAAAACCAACCAAATAAACAAAAAAACCCCCACAACTGAAAAAAGCCACCCAAGAAACACCTAGGATAACAACGTAAAAAGTACTGAAGGAAATTATATAAGCTATTTTTATAGGATCCTGTCTTTTGTTGTACCTGTGGATCAAAAAGAAAGTAAGGACGCCCGCTTCTCAGCTGCAGTGCAATGTACTCCTCCTGATTGCCAGGTGATGCAGAGAGAAAAATCAAACCATCAGGCTCCTGGGTTCTAAATTTCACTTTAATACCTGGTTAGAGAAAAACAAGTAGATGGTTAGTGCCAAAAGTGGTTCTTGTCGGTTCTAACCAAATTTACAAATAAAATACCTTTTCAGAAACAGCAGCAACACTGCAAAGCAAAACCACCAAAACCTTTGTTCACCTAAAACCCTTGTTAGTCATTGGACAGAAATTTTACTAATCCAGACTAAGGCAGCCCTTGAGAGAGAAAAGATATGCAATTGTGACTTATGTTGTTTAGTAACTTCTTTCCTAAGAAAATATAATTCAGATATTAGCATACTATTCCAATAGTTGATGTTTTACCTGTGGATTTTCACTTTTCACTTAACATTTCTATAGGTAAAGTAGAAATGAGGTTTCTGCATGCAAGGATTTCTACAAAGAACAGTACGGTTTTGGTTCCAAAATAGATACGTATGTGTTCATATGTGTATATATATATATATAGTTTTATAAACATTATAGGCACAAAGAGCACCTGGAAAAGCAGCCGTTTTCGAACAAAAATTGGAAATATCCCAAGGAGTAATGGATGAACTAAGCTTAATTAAGAACTTTCCAGATCATTATCAATAGTCGTCCATTTGGTTTCCGATAAAATCCCTGAATGTCTGGTAGAGCCATGCCTTTCCTGCACCAACTTTTTTGCAAAGGGAAATGAAAAGGCAGTAATAGCAACATTCCCCTATTCTATGACACTTCTGTATAAGGTGCTTTTACAGAACAAGGTAAATTATTGGGTTTTACCCAACTCTATCAAACTATCCAGTATTTTCACTATTTTATGTCAGGCAGAAAACAATAAATGACTGAAGTTTTTACTGTGAACAGCACCTACATTAAAAAGAAAAAAAAATCATAATTCCAACACATGTTCATATTAGATTATGCTTCTTAATTACCTATACCTAAAGAAATATCCTTTGGCCTCTTTACCTAATCACATACATGGTTTCATGTAAATCACATGATGCAGTCACAGATACAAAATATTCTCGAGGCAATAAAAATCAGTCCTGCTATTAAAACACCTGCAAAAAGCAGTTGCACACAAGTAACCCCGTGCATGTAAAAAAACTCTACCAACAGTGTCCATATTTAAGGAAAAGCATAGCTTTGCCTGGCTTGGAAATAAACACTTGAAATACTGTGAGGTTCCAGGTACTTCCAGCTGCAGTATCTGCTGGAGAGGCTGAGACTGATGGCCTCTAATCCCAGCAGCACGGAGCACAGTTTAATATAACAAGCTGCCAGTATTTTTATGAAGCTGCCAAAAGACATTTCTGAAGACCAGAGGATCCCTCTTCACACCTAATTCAGAAGGACAAACACAAACAAAATAATTGAGGTTCTGCAAAAACACCATTCTTGTACAATATTGTGTTAGAAAACGTAAATGAAATGGTTCATAGCAGTTAAATTGCAGTAATTAAAGAAGTTTTCAATTGTTATGCAGAAGCCTTCTTTTTTGTTAGGATATTGAAGAGCCCTTCTTGTAGAGCAGCTACAGCTTTATAGAAATTACTGATGAGTCAGGAACCGTTATTTTCTCCTAAATTCCTTTGTCACCTGTTAAAGAACTGAGAAAAGGACTCCATCCCTTTAAGGTCAAGGATCTTTGGAATTTCTCAGGAGGTAAGGCAGTTCATATGAGATAGCCCTAAATACATTTATACCTCAATATTAATATTTTCTTGCATTTCTAGATGTGAGTACAAGAGAGAGAGCAAATATTAAGCAACCTTCTGCCCCATAGACAATATTTTCACTGTGTGATGAAAAACTTGTGAAATTTATATTTTTCACAAGAACCTACTAATATTTTTCACAAGAACATAGTAATTAATATTGGAGCTCATGGTCAACACAAAGCATAACCAGAAGCCCATTCAGACTTGTAACAACTACATGCATGCCATTTTTCTTTCTTAGTGGCACTGAACGCTGGAAATGGATTTACTTCACTTGGACAGAGAAATCTTTCCTTTGAACATCTGAGAAGTTTCACAGAACTTGAAAACCACATTGTATTACCAAAAAAATTTCCTTTTTTTTCACACCTAGGGGGAGGGTGAGACATTTTACAAGTTCCTCAAAGACTTGGGTCTATTATTTCAGTATGCATGCCTAAAATCTTCATTTCAATGTTAAATATAACATATAAATAGAAACATAAATAAAGTGGTGACATTACAATTACTTCCCTAATTTGTCATATACAGAAACTGCATCTCAGCCACACTACTCATGCTACTAAATCTTGGATGGAAAACATGACCATCTGTGGGGCATAGTAGGAAGGTACTTTTAATCAACTGAATCTTGAATTGCCTATCAAGAATTCACCTAACATGCCTGCTTGTGTGACACAAATGATTGTTCCACCAGAACTTGTTATCATTTCTGGGATAAAAAACAACAGGAAATTCTACTAAAAATTAAACATTAATGTATGTCATTCAAATAAATTCTTTAATTCCATTTCAAATTATAGTTGCAATTGGAGAAGCTGTCAGAATTCCTTTAATTATAAATAATTTATTTAATTTCTGTAATTGAATTTCTCTAATTATAATGGCATCATACAAAAAATAACACAAGCATTGTATATAGGGAACATAAGAGATGAAAAGAAGAGTACAGAGTAATAAGAAGTACAAGTAAAATAAATAAGCCATTATTAGCATTAGTGTTTTCAAGTATCCCAAACTGTATTAGGGCAGACTAACCTTTTGTCAGGATCTACATAGTCTCAATTTATGCAGTAGTGGACTGGGACTGGATTTCTGTCCTATTTTTAAAGATGGCACACCCAGGTTAGCAGAGGAATGAGGTTGTGAAGAGTGACCAATGCAGGCATTTTCAAAGGCATTCAACTGAGATGCAGTATCAGCTTGTTACCCTGTGAGGGAAACAGCTTCGAGAGCCTCTTTTTAGGAACAGGCTGACATTAAAAGTAAACTTAGATAGTATTACTCTAATATTCAATGTGCTTATGGTGGGATTTTCCTACCCCCTCTTTACCTCCCCCACGTAAGTTTAGCAAGGCTCAGAACTTCAGCAGCATTTCAGATTCAGACTGCCTGGATTCTTCTAGCACATTTCAATATGATTTACAAGACCTGCACAAAAGTATTTAAGAGGCAGGAACGTGCTCTTGAGAGTCTGACTGCATTTCTGGCAAGTTTGCAGAGCACATGGGATTATTTTGAGTTTAGAAGAAGCAGTTGGCAGTCAGCACGAAAATATTAATAAATTAGAGCAGCTCCTAGATTAGCATAACATATACTAATAATTTAGAATTATTAAAGCAATAAAATTAATTTCTGACTAATGCAAAACACTTTTTTCCTTGCAAAATAAAAAGTTTAGAATAGTTTTGTTTTACCAAGAAACTATTCACCCAGAATATAGAGGGTAACAGCTTGCTGTAATGTATCTTTTCAAATTAACTGAACTGAGTTTAGTTTTTCTAAAAAAAAAAAGTTTAAAAAAAAATCAAAAACATTTCAAAATACAAACACATTTAGAGTACTCAAAAATTATCTTTTGATTTTTTCTGAAGTTTTGGGGAAGAGTAGAGGGGAGAATGTAGGCAGAGAGGCAAGACAATTGAAATTATCTTTTGCAGTAACAGCTGAGAGATTTCAGCAAAGTGACCTACTTAAAAATTAATTTTGTCCCAACCACTGAGCAAAAACAATTGTAAAACACCTTTCTCTAAAACTAGACATTTTGAGACCAGTTGAAAACAGCTAAAAAGTAGAAGTTGCTATACTCATTAAATACAACTAAATTATTTACAAGTCTCAAAAGTCTCAAGACCCTTCACCAAAACATGAACAACATGAACAATTCTAACCAAAAGTGCTAAGAACAGTCAAATAAATGTATTTCCAACCTTGTCATGGATCAGCAAGACTAGTTTTAGCCTAATTTTCATAAATAAATCAAATCCCAATCCATATGCATAAAATTGATAATATCAATAATACCTTAGCATATTATGGAAAATTTCCTTGCAGACTTAGGAAGAAAATAAATTGTAAACAGTGTAGATTAAAATTGGTAAAATAAAGAAGAAGAAATCTGCCAGATACCTTGAAAAATCACAAAGCATCTTTAGAATGAATTTTGCATAATCTGTGAAGCACATCCATTTCCAATGAAATTTTTTCCAGAATTGCACAATTGTAGAAACATAATTTGCATTTCCATTCTATTCACATTGTTATATGAAATGGTTTAAATAATTATATAATTGCACATTCCGATGAAAATTGTTGGCAAAGAAAGAGATCACTTTATGCTCACTGAGAGCCTTATTTGTGCATAATACCAGCTAAAATGAATAGAAATTGTATATAAAATTTTGACTACAGCATTAGGCTCTCATCAGTCCCTTCAGGATGACAAACGTTAAGTGTTTATTTAACATTAAGACTATGTACAAATGCTTTTGCCTAATAAAAATACATTTTCCCACAGAAATTATAAACTAAAATTTGTTTTTAGCTGGGATAGATGGAGACTAAAAATCTCAATTGCTATACACCTCCATCGAATTAGCATTTTTTTGCTATTGTCTCTGTGAGAGCAATAGCTCATGTCATCGCAACAGCTAAAAGAGGTTTAATTAATTTTTTTTTATATACAAGAAAACACACCTGTTGGAAAAGAAATTAGAAGCAAGACTTAACAAAAATGGGTCAGTTTTCAAAGTAGTTTCATTTCATGCATAGTGGAATTGGAGGAAAAGAAGGAACTCTGAGGACACTTCCCTGGACCTACTTATGCAGATCCTCTGCTGAATACAAGGAGTTCTTCACACTTTGTGATGGCCTATAGCTTCCTGGATTTTATTGAGAGAAGAAGACACAAAGTCTTCTTCCCAAAGCTGTCCAAGACCTGTTGTTGTCTTTCATACAGGATCAGGCTCCATCTCTTACTGTTACCTTAATGTGTTCAAAAACATTTTCAAAGCTCATCATCACAAACATTACACTAAGTTAGTAAGTCCACTGATGAAGTAAGTCCTCTTCATTTTTAAGCTGCTTTACTTTTTCAGTAGAAATATAAAATGTATACTTAAAAGTCACATATGTACATATGTACACACATATATATATTTGTATACACCCACACACAAAATTTCCCAAACCTTTTTCCAAACTGTAACTGGACCCTCCTTTCTTTTGTGATCACAGTAAAACCAGGAGAAGCTAAAAATCCATGGTTTCTAAACTAGACTGTACAAAAGCCCTGTATTTTGAAAAAGTGTAACTTAATTCAGAAGGACACAACATGAAGAATTTTTTTTATGTATTCTTAATACCTCAAACTGCCAAAAAAGCTAAATCAAACTAAAATGTTGAGCTAGCATAAACAGAGTATGGTGAGTGAATGAAAGAGGAAAACATGCAACACTTCTTGTGGAAACCAACTATCAAGCAAAAACCCAAAATCCTCTTGATGAGATCTGAGTGCTCCTTTTACACTAAAATGACTAATTTGATACCTGTTTTTTCTTATTTTGCTTGCTACCCCATTATACCCACTACTGGTAAAACAAACAGGACATTTTAGCTTTAATCTTCTTACTACATAACCCAAATAACTTCAGTCATGTTTGCATTAATGCTGCATTAATCATGTTGTTGCGTATTAATGAGTTTTCAGGCTATGCTAATTACTGTCATAGATTCTGCAGCAGCCCATTAAATATACAAATTACAGAATTAAAGAGCCAGAGCTCTTCATGATTAATCTTTAAATGGAGAAAAACTAATGATGTCTGTACAAAGTTTCTCTCCACTTTTGGCTGACTGAGCCCAATGAACAATCAATTAGATTATTTGAAGAATAAGAATACTGCTCATAGTAAAAGATTTGTTATGCTGTTATTCTATCTTGAAGACACAAATTTATTAGTTTCTATCAAATGCACTTCTGTAATATATTTCAGGCTTTAAGGTCTCCCAAAGTGTTGCATGGGAGGAAAAAAAAATTACGTATATTCCAATTCATTATTGCATACTCATAGGAACCTGCTGGTTCCATATGAATATAGTAAATCAATCTTCTCCTTTTAGCAAGGACACAGGTCCAGCTACTCCCCAGTAGAAAAGATTTACAGCAAACCTTAGTGAAAAGAAAGCCAAGATAAGTTTAAAGTCATTTGATAAGATGTGATGTATTAGTAGCACTTTATCCCCTCACTTACAGAGTGATGCTTTGTCAGGAATAGTGCAATACCTAGTGGTTAAATCAAGAGATTCAAAATTAGGAGACCTTGGGTCTGTACACAGACAGTGACTGGGGCATGTCACCTGAGAGCCATCACTTAAAACATCTTCCCATCACATTCTTCCTTCCTGAAGAACAGTGGCCAATGTAACTTGTGTAAGGTTCTGTAAGTTTGAAAAATTCATTACTATTTTGTCCTCCACAGCCTTAACATACATGTAAAATCAGCTAAGTGCCCACATGTATTCAGAAAAGTTACCTAGAGACAAGGCATTTACTGCCATTTGAGAAATATTAATACTTCCAAAAGAGGGGATTTAGTTTAGCCTCCTCCAAACACTGAATATTATGCAGAACATCACAAGACTTCCCTAAAGAGTAAATTCTCAGTCTGTATTAATATTCCTCTGCACATCAATAGGTGCAGTTCAGAATTAACTGGCCATTCCAGACCTGTCCTATCACTTCTTTATACCATGAAAAAATTAATAAACCCTACTTCATACATTAAAGAATTTATATTTATACAAACTATTTAAGAAAAAACAAACCTGCTCAAGGCAAGATTGATCACGGCATTAGAATACTTTCATATGAAGTGCAAAAGACTGGTCTACTGCAATTAGTGTACAAAGAAGAGGATGTAATACAAACATTCAAGATTGCCTAGGAAAGGCAGTTAGGGAGCACAGTTTTCCAACACACACTTAACACACAAACAAGAGCATTTAAGGGAAGTGAAATGGAAGAAGTTCAAAGCAAAAATGTGGCTTTTCACAGGTACTTTACAACTTTCTCAGTGAAAACAGAAACATAATTAGGATGATCTTCAAAATATTGACACATGTTATCTGAGAATGTGGTGAGACCCAAAAGCCACTGGTCAGTCTGCCTACCTAGATTTAGCTAAACAAATAAATGAAGGCCTCAAAAAAACATATGAGATATCAGGGTAAAACCAGATATGAAGATGCAGGTGATGCCATTATCTGTGAGCATCCTCTGTCATTAGAGTCAACAGCCAGCTCTTTACACAGACTTTTAAGCAATACTATCATTAAAGAAATTAGTGACCTGACTCAAATTCATTTATTAAGCAAGTCTATGAACAGAATTCATAACTGCCTTCCACTTGTGTACACTGGGAAAGTATGAGATGAGCATGCCATCCAGCTAGCATCACCTTCTCAAAGAACAGCTACAAGAGTAGAAATAAAACTGTAATTTTGAAACTCACAGAATCAAATGCTGCTTGATGTGAGGATCAGCTGCAAGTTAGTTTATGTGTTGCTCAATATTGAGGTGAAATACGAACAAAGAGGAAACATCAGTCCAAATTTCACTTAATGCTTTCTTTGATGTTGGTGCCCAACAAGCAAAATCTGAGAAAATTTCACTCAAATATGACCTCTCTCAAACATTTTTAATTATTTATCTTTATTTATTAATTTTTTCATAGCCTAGAAAAGTTCAAAAGACTCTGATTTTGTTAGAGAAGGAAGAAAATAGTTTCTCAGGCTAAGAATCCTTTATGAGCAATTTCATTAATTCAAAGGTTGATATTTAAAGAATGGAAACAGAGGCAAGCATTCATCTTCATTTTAGCATAAATCCTTTAGAGAAAGAACTGTATTCTGTTACCCGTATGTGAATTAGCACATAAAAAAGGTCATCTTATGCAACAAGGGTAAGGTGGGAGAGGCTTCTATGTGTTAATGCAATGCAAATCATAATTACTAGAAATATGATGACAAGAAGAATCACTTCCAAGATTTACAACAGTGCAATCTATAAAAGGTCAACATCACAGTGAAATCAGAAACGAGCTGGAGGTCAGTAGTTGTAAATAGCACTTCAATTATAAGCCTTTAGTTAGTATTTCCAGCAGTAGCACAAATGTAACACTGCACAGATAGTAATTTAACTGATCAAGGGAAAAGAGACTACACCTGAGTAAAATGCAAATACATCAAAATTAAAGTCAGTGTAATGATCTGAAACACAGCAAATTTAGACAACCGTGCACTAGCCAAGGCAGAATCCCATCGCACAGCAGCTCAGAAGCTGAAAGCACAGTAAGGTGGAAATCTTTCAGCAAGTGAGGAGGATTATTGAGTAGACAGTGTACATAAGGAACAGAAGAATAACTAAAATAAGCTGATGACTGTCTGGAGGAATACTACAGGATAAAAACGGGAATGTAACAAGGAGGAAAAAATCCCAAAAAAACTTGCAGACAGAAATACAACACCACAGAGCAAATACTCAGCAAAAAGTATAGATTAAAGTTACAAACTCAGCAACAAATGCTCCTCATGGTAGAACTGAAAATAAAAAAAGCTAACAACATATTCAAGTTAATGCAGCAATTTAAGGCAGAGCAGTAAACTGCAACAAAAGTGCCAAATTAAGAACTGAAAGGAATATATAATATTTTCATCTAGTAGTATTTGCAGCAGTATTTCCCTTGAGTATTCTTCACCTAATATCCTTTTCCAGAGGAAGCCTAAAAGTGGTTTTATTTGTAGGGACTAAGCTCAGAAAAGGATTTCAATGGAATTATCAGGTGCAAGCTTTATGTATGGATATACAGGTAACTGTGAGGGTTCTTTCATTGCCTTCTAAGATATTTACCACCTAATAGAACTACACCCTGAAAGTGCAGCAGGTCCTGCTTTGAAAGCATTAATAATATTCCATTACATTTTGTTCTGTTACTCCTGTGCCTCTGTACCTAGGAACTGCACACTGAATTAAGTGCTTTATAGGGTTTGGCACGAAATGTTCACTGAAAACATATCCAAATACTTTGTAGCAATTATGCAGAATATTTTACTTAAAATATGATCCAGAGCTACCAAAACACTGTCATCAATACCTCAGTTTCAGTGAAAGCACAGCCCTTACAGATCAGGACAGAACAGAAATAGAAAAGTTCAGCCCAACCTCTCCTGTGCTGGACATGCAGATGATGGCATTTTTCACTTTGGGATTCAGGTACTAAGTGAAATCAGTTTATTCAAAATCTAGTCTTGGAACATGAGAACAAAGTACATCTGTTCCTTTTTAGTGTAAACTCCTTTTCATTCTACTGTTAGGGCCTTGCTTACATTACCAGTCTCTATCAGCAGTTAATTATGTCCTTAATATGAATTTCAGAATAGACCAGAGTCTGTATCTACTTAGCTCAGTCAGGAAAAAGACCTAGTGACTTCAGTGAGAAACCTACCTGAGGCAGAGTTTATTTTACATTTGCTTTGAATTGTTTGAATTCATGAGAGGAATGCAAAATAAATTCTAAAGCAGAAGAATGGTAAAAGGTAATCTACACAAAAAATAAGGGATGTAAGCTGGAAAGTTGCTAACAAATTTAAGTCTCAAATGCAGGAAATTCTTCTGAAGAAGGATAACATGCAGGATATGCAAGGGAAGCTGCAGCTGGAGGAAGTGAGAAAATAAAAAGCCAAAGGCATGCAAGTTACCTTTCCTTTCACCGAATGCAGTGCCACTTCCTAGTTGATTTTGTACTATTTGCAGTTGCACTTTGAACTGGTTTTAGGTTATTATTTTTATTTTTCCCTTGATTGGTTTATATCTATGTCATTGCCTGGTGTGATTTGCAATTTGTACTAACACAGTTCTGCTTACCTCCAGTCCACTTCCACCCTCACCTTGGTCCAAGTATTTGTGCAAATTTTTGCCCCCCTGCTCCACTCATCTGCTCTGTTCTTTGCCCTTATCTTTGCCCTTCTTTCTGTCCATTTCTGCCCTTCTGCTACATTCTCTGTCCTTCTCTTTTGCCCTGTTCCTTTCTCCTTCTTACCCATTCATCTCCACCCATCTTTTCTGCTGTGCTGTCCAGCCAGCTTTGTCTGCCTTTCTTAAGACCTTCTCCAACCTTCCTTTACCTTCTCCATTAACTGTACTACTGAAAGACAACGTTGACCCTGCTCTCTTTAAATGACCATGCCAAGGCAGGAAAGTCAACAGGAAAAAGCCAGCATACTGGGGCTGTTACTGGAAAATTTAACTACTAGGCACTATCTAGAATATAAACAGAGGCAAATGCTGCATGAGAAGCTAAGAAATCTAGCAGTTTTCTCTTAGAAATTACTTTAGCCTATCTGTGATCTCTGCTTACTCTCCCTAATGCTTCCCAGTGCACAGAAGGAAGATGTTGTCATTGATACAGCACTCACAATCCCTGGACTGAGTTTGAAAATAGAGCTGGGGAGGGAGGGAGGGAGGGACAGAGGGAAGGAAGGACAGAGGGAGGGAGGGACAGAGGGAGGGAAGGAGGGACAGAGGGAAAAACCACCTGTAAGTAGTTCTTCAGCATCGGCTGCTGTTATCATTTCCTTTTCCTTTGTTGGAAAAGGCTATGTGTAAGCTATGGCCCAATATACAGCCCAATAATTGAACAGGGAATTTTATGTTATTTATCATATGTTAAGGCCACATTCACCAAACTCACCAATATTCTCTGCTCTGCCAAGCTTCTATACAGATTGTGCCATAGAAAACATGAGCCAGTGCAGTAAGCCGGCTGTGGAGGTTGTGTCATCAATTTGTAGTCTGGCACATTCCCAAGAACCAAACCCCTGCACTCACGGTAAGCATTAAACACATACAGAAGCATAAAACAAAACTAGCATGGCAATGAAATCACATTTATCTATAGCTGGATAGTCACACAGAGTGAAATACTTTCAGAGTGATAAATACAACTCAAACCTGATAAATACAACTCAAACTCTGCTCTGGTTTTTAAGAAAGCACTCCGGTGGTACGCAGTGCACATGGAAAAAAGCTCCTGTACTACATCCAGCAATCCAGCTAACATGGTCAATACACCTTGCAGGGGACAGATATAACCAGGTACTCTGTCCTGTGTGCAGTCACCTACCTACCTGGAAAACCAGGGTGATACACACTAATGCTGGCAGTCATGGAACACAGAGGTAACACCTTCCTCCTACCCAGCTGGTGGAGATGCTCCACAAAGGAGGATTTAAGCTGAGATTTTCACCACGTGTCCAGATGCAAGTAAAAGCCAACTGATGCATACAACAGAATCAGCAGTGAGATCTGCTAGTGTTTCAGTGCTTTCCCATGTATAGTAAGGAGTTCATGATCTTCTCATGGCTCTAACCAATACTCGGAGGAAATTAGGTTTATCTCAGAATTCTGAACTACACCTGATGGTACACACGGTAAGGCAGACTACTGTCAACTTTTTTCCTAATACAAAACAGACATGTAAAAATTTATCATTCAACTAATTTTATTAATCTAAATAAAAAGAGATAAGGCCAATACTGAAAATACTTTATTTTAATTTCTTCACATAGCATGATGTCATTTAACCTCCATATATTATGATGTTTTCAGGCAGGTATTGATTGAGCCTATGTCATCTTTTCAGAATTTTAACTCCTTCTTGAATTAAAGACTTCTTTGCTGTAGACTGCCTTTACGTTGATTTTTACATTATTGCTTAAAACTTGAGTGATTATAGAATACCTTACTGATTCAGAATTATGGCAATAAGGAAATTTCTCTGCTTCCACAAAACTTCTGATAATTTTTTCTTTCTTCTTTCTCTCAAAATATAAGACTTACTGCAGCAGAAAAAAAAATATTATTGATTACAATACTGTAATCTCAAATACAGTACTGTACAAATACAATACACATACAATAACGTAAATCAAAAAGGTGGGTGATCGGACATGCAACATTACTAAGAAGTTTGAGACCTTATATTCTTTTGTTTCCAGTGTGATCATTTTTGTATCTTTACCACTTGCAATGCCTCATAGAAAGACACATATTTAAAAAAGAAAAGCAACAATCTTTTCTCATGTGCTGTAAAAAGTCACCTTTTTTCCTGTCCCTTGTGTTGCCTGAGGATTCAGATGACACCAGCTTGATAAACTCACTGATTATTTTAAAGTTTTTGCTTGTGATGCTAGAAAAGTGATAGGGAAATGGGAAAAACTACCTCATCCTTAACAATGCAAAAACTCTTATTTATAGATGCTCTTTAAAGCGCTAAATAAAAAGAATAATTAAAACAAAACTGCCTCTAAAAGGCTGAATTCTGTAACTGTAGTAGCAAGGCATGCCTAGCACAGAATGGCATAGCCATAGAGGAGGCAAAGGCTCCTGAACAGCATGCATCTCTCAGCTGTGTCAGAGCAGGAACGTTGCCAGCCACGGGGACCACCAGGTAACCCACATCCCAAACTGCTGGAAAAGGCTGCATGGGACTGGCAAGGCTGCAACTTTACAGCCAGCTCAGCTCTGTCCCATAATACGAGCTGTGGGGAGAGGCTTCTTGGGAGCTATTAACACATTTCCTGCCAAAACATGCAGTAGTAATCCCAAGGCTCTTAGATGTAGAAAGATTTCAGGAGAACTGGGCATTTCCATCTTAAAGCAGCCTTGAGCCCCGGCCATTTCTCAGGCTGGCTGCAGTGGGTGGTCACTTTGCAATTCTGCAGGAGTACTGTGCTGTCCTGATTTCCACCTCTGACATTTCCCTGGCCCTTTCCTGCCCGTGTGAAAGGCGGAAGGTCTGGCATAAAACCAATTATGCAGCCTTTGCTTCACCCAGGATTCCCATTCAACTCGTTTTTCCCCCTTAGTGCATGCAGCTCAGTAGCATACCCAGTTTACACAGAAAAACCCTAATTTTTTGAAAATTAGTGAAGCTAACGTGACAATTTAACATGAGTTTGAAATAAGCGGCTTGAATTGGCGTATTTCAATCTCTAAACTGGAACAATTTGGGAGAGAAGAAATATAAAACAGATCAAAGAAATATTAAAGAATACTAAAGGAGGAAAATAAATGGAATAAACACCTAATTTTGAAAGCTGGAGTGCAGTGCTTTTATAACAAATTTAATCTTTTAAAGATAATGAACAAAATCTTCAAAAAATAATAGTTAAATGTGTAAGTCTTTTGTAAAGGAGCTCACTCTGAATAGGACCAAAACTTCTTTGGAAAGGATTACTTTCATCCCAAGATAAAACTCTCTCTTCCTTCTACAAGTCTTCTCAATAGCAGACATCCTCAAAAACACTAATCACCCACACCCTCCTTGAATCTTCCCAACAAGGTTTCACCCTGGTTCTACAACTCACTTCACAGTCTGTTTCTGGCTCAAAAGATATTACCTGGGATGGTTGCATCTCTCAGTCCAGCCTTCGTTTTGTTCATCCAATTATGAGGGCTGATGGGAACAAAGACTGTAATTCGTGTAAATAGATTCCCCCTCCTCCCTCCCTGTCTCTGCAGCAAGTCACCGAACAACTTGAAAATGCATACAATAAAATCCCCCAAGGGCTAAAACTCCACTACACCAAAATTCCCATTATTTACTACAGAAGGGAATGCATTCTGTTCATGGTAACCCCTCTACCAGGGAAGTTTTGTTTTTTGTAAATCAAGAAAGTTTGCAAGTAAACCAGAACAAAAGAGCAATATTAATTACCAAGCCTGGGGGAAAAAAAAACCCAAAAAACCAAAACCCAAACAAAGAAAAAAACACACACACACAAAAAAAAAACCACCCCACCCCCAAAACCCAAAAATAAACACCACAAACAAACAAACAAGCAAACAAAAAAACCCCTCTATATAAAAATGTGATACTAGTGATACTGTTTATTATTGAACTATTTTTTTTTCTTTACTCAGGAGAAAACCTGAGGACACATTCCACTCCAAGTATCAGTTTTTATAACTCTAACCACCCTAGAATAACACTAATTCAATTTTAAGCATATAAGCATGATCAGAATAAAGAATTTTAAACAGACAGGTTTAGATATCAAGTATCAGGCAAAACCAGATTATTTCTTCTTTTCTTTTCTTTTTTTCCTCCCTGAGGTAGGTAGCATACTCTTTTCTGAACTCTGCAAGAGTACCTTTCTGTATAGCACCAAAGAGTGCCATCAGTATAATAATAATGACTATCTGAATTAAAGAATAGAACAGCAAGATATTGTTGTAGTTCATCACCTTGCTCAGTATTGGAAAATATTTTGTGCTACAACTACTTTCTTGACCAGAATTGCATAGATTTCATAGGACAGCAGAGGAAGAGATGTAAAGAATATCTAAAAAGTAATAGGCATGACCCCCAAAAGCCTAGTTTTCCCCCAATTAAAGTCTGTTTTTCTAATGAATAAAAAAATCCCAAAGTACTTTATAAGAATATGCCCAACAAAAGAAAAATCTCTTTTGCAATAACTATAATAAGTACATTACCAGTTGCAGAAAGCACTGGAAGAATTTTGAACCATATAATGGCTTGGGTTGGAAGGGCCCTTTTAAGGTCACCTTGTCAAACCCCACCTGCAATGAGCAGGGACATCTTCAACTACATCAGGTTGCTCAAAGCCACATCCAAACTGATCCTCAGTATTTCCAGGGACAGGGCATCTACAGCTTCTCTGGGCAATCTGGGCTGGTGTTTCACCGCCCTCATTGTAAAAAACTTCCTTACAACTAGTCTAAATCCACCCTCTTTTAGTTAGAAAGCATTACCCTTGGTCCTATATAGACCACTAAGGAAAAGTGGAGCTTCATAGCAGAAAATACGGAAATCTTGAGTTAGTGAAGCCAACACATTTTTCAGGGAATATCCTTGTTTTATAATCTAAATCATAATCAGAGAGAGAGAGCAAGTATCACTTCTTAGCAAGATGAAGATAGGACTTTAACAGCAGCACATGGAACAGGTTAGTTTAATAAATAGGATGGTGCAAAACCATGGAGTACTATATAAGTAATGATCAATGTTTAAAATCAATGCTCTTGCAAATTGAAGCCAATGCAAAGGGGCTAACACCAGGGTAAGGTGATCCGGTTGATGTATTTTGGATCTGCTGAAATAAATCCATTTATAGGAGCATTTGCAGGATGACTAAGTTAAAAGAGCACTGCAACAGCCAGGCCTGGCTAAGGGAACGCCTCCTCCTACTGTCAATATTTCAAACTGATAAAGAGCTGACCAAGTGCAATCAGCACCGTGATGAATAAAAGAAAGCTTGGGACCATTAACATTAATGGGACTTGCGTGACTAAATGCTCATATATTGTTCTGAAAATTTACCCGATGGACCAAGAGACTTTTTTTCTTTGCTTATGCTTCCCCTTTTTCCTGCAGACTATATATGATCAGTTTAAAAATATATGGCAACATAGTATAACCATATAAAATAACTTCATGTTATTAATATCCCATGAGTCACACAAAAAGAAAAAAAAGAACTACAGATCTCACTCTGGCTACCTGGAAAACTTGAGAAAATAAAAATTCCAGCTTTATACACACAGATAGAATTGGCTGATCTAATATCTTCAGGCAGAGTGCCTTATCCTTGGGGCACAATGACAAAGACTCTGGCATCTGCCATCTACAATGTATATTAGGGAATGGTGAATGGTCTGGCACTTGGTGAAAGCTGGTTGAACTTTTTTTGGAAGACAGAAATTCAGACTAGCAAGTATAGTTCTAAGATTTTATAAATCCAGGATATGACCTGGTTCAATATTTTTAATTTGAAACATGGCAATCTGGTGTTTTTAATCATCAATATTAAACACCTCTCATATAACTAGTGCTGTACCAAAAGCAGGTGACAATCTTTTATCTCAACCCCCTCCTGAAATCAGAAAAACACCAGGTCGCAAAATGGGGAGCCAAGGGAGCATATATGGCATTAGGGTTGTTTAGAAGAACATTTTGTTTCATACTGGTATATATTTATAGCATACCTGGGCAGAATGAAATAGCATTTTGTTCATTTATAGCTATTTAATACAAGAAGTTTAAAAAAGAATCCCATACAAAATTTACAGCTGTGTGAAACACCAAGTGGGAAGTCATTGCTATACAAGAAATATTTAAAGCTTTCATATTGCCTTTTAGCTTTGGCAGAGTACTCCCAAAGAAGGTGGAACAGCATAGAGAGATGATGTTGAGCAGGACAAAAAATTCTCCTGATGGGGAGAGAGACCTCTGTCTGGCAGGTTCCCCGGGAAAGAAAAAAAAGGGGCTTTAATAGCAGCACAAAAGACACGTAGATGTCCTTTATGACTTGACGGTTTATCACAGTTCCAAGGAATTTAACTTTTTTTTCCACAGAGGAGAAAAAATCCCCATAATTTTACCTAACATAAAATTAGCTGTCCCAGCATTGAGTCATTTTTATTTTTAGTCCTTAGCCACGTTGGGAGACAGGGATTATATTTATTTTAGTACCTACATAATTTTAAAATCAAATGCTCTATTGGAATATGCTGCTACAAGCATTTAGAGATAAAAGATTCACACGTGTATATCTGTCACTCCACTGTGAACACCTGCAGTCCTAAAATGAGATCATGATAAAGACTTAAGGTAAAATTTTCAAGCCTGCTGATCAGTCCCAACCTTTACTCTCCATCTCATTTAGCCTTTGACCAACAGACTGAAAAGAAGAGTTTATGTGACTGAATAACAATGCTGGGATTAAGCCAGCTGTAGTCCTGCCTGCTTGCACCATTAAAACTATTAGTACTACGGAGCAATATAAAAATATAGAATGCTGACAGAAGAATTTTGAAATTACAATCAAAGAATGGTTCCTAAAACTAAAACAGAGCAAATAGGAAAGAATTAAGTGCTTTATCAGCACACAAACTAAGAAAAATATTTCAAAGTAACAGTATTACAGGATTTACAGATAATGAAATCACAAAATGTAGTGACTGGGAAGCACATTGCTGTACTTAATTATCAGTTCTACTGCATCATCAACTTCTTCATCAGCACAGTTCAAAACACCAAATTCCAGCCATCTCAGCACAGGCTGGCAGAGGCAGCAGCATACAAAAACCTGCCTCCTTCCACCTGTGACCAGCAAGGACACTATGCCACTGCTTCTCAGGAGTGCACCTGGGCACAACAACTCTCACCTTCATGATCTTAAGCAAGAACAAGTTGCAGTATTTTAGCTTACACGCCAAAAACAAAAAATGGGGGGAAAAAGGGGAAAAAAAGAAAAAATGGAGAATGCAGCAGTTTTATTTACACTCTCTGCCACAAGCACATCATCCCATTTGCTCTGCTCACTACACAGACTCTCCATAGAATATTAGGTCAAATGTAAGGTCCCAATATTAATCTTCATGGCCATCCATGGAAGTGGTTCAAGATATCTCAAGAGTGCCCTTTTCATTATGCTGGTGACCTCTCAACAACTGCTGTTAGTTTCAAGGCTCACCAGAGCAAGACTGAACCGCTTTTGCAAGAAGGATGGAGGCCCTGGAACTCGTTAGAGGAGCAGATCAAAAATTATCACAAATTTCACATATTTCTGAAAACAGTTTGAACCCAGACCTAGTCAGGTTTTCCCAAGTCATACATTGAAACAAAGGAGAGGAGGCAAAAAAAAGTAAGCCTGTCTAGAGAAGAATGCTAAGCAAGAGGTAAAAAAAGAAGTGGGTACATGAGGAATAAGAAAAAAAAAATGAGAACAAGTTAGCTAAGTATGTTTTGGAAGACACTCAGGTACCACTTGCAAACTGTAATTAAGGTACAATAATATCTAAACTATTTTTTTACCTAACACACTGACATGAATACTGGTTAAAAAACTTCACTAAATGTGCACATTGGTTTCAAAAAAAAAAAAAAAAAAAAAAAAAAAAGAAAGAAAAAGAATTTCAGATTGTTTTCCATCCACAAATGGAAGAACAGATGTTTGCAATTCAATTCACAGTATAAGGCAGAACTAAATAAACAACCAATGAACCAAACCTTCCTCCCAGAAATGTTCAATAGGGGTAGCAAATTTTTAAAAAAATTTAAATGCCAGACTTTTCTAAGTAAAACTATTCCAAAAGGACCATCTACTTGATATTAAAAAAAAATAAAATAAAATCAGGTTGCTGACCTGAGTTATAACTCAAAAAAGTTTGCATGGGTTGTATAAAATAAGCTATTTCCAATTTCTAAGGAAGATTTTTGAAGTAAAGTCTTTTGGATTTCCAAATTTTTTTTTAACTTTGGTTGCAATATCTTAATACAATTCTAAATCCTACTTATTCTAAAACCATATAACTGTAGTATTATCCAATATAGTTAAGGCCAGTCTAGATAGCAATAGTCAGTGACTACCAGATCAAAGGCCTTACTTAAATCAATAAAGATAGCTCCTGTACATTGATTACCATCCAACACTATAAAAATATAATTGCTTACCTTGAGAGGAGCAGTGCAAATGAAATGAAAAGGTCATAATAGGTCAATAATTATTTAAATTAAACTTACATCTTCCTTCATCCGATGGACCAACTCCAGCACGCACCGAAATGGTGGTGATTTACCAGTTTAAATAGACATATTAACATGTCAGCAAAGGGCTTAGCAGTAATTGGGTCAGCAATTTTAAGCAGTCAAGGTTCCAGGTTGTCAGCTACTCCATTTATGCTCCCAATTAATCTTAAGGTATTATAGATCTTAAGTCAGTAAGCACAGATCTAACTACTTTAGATCAAATCTCATTTTGGGTATATACAGAGCGAGATTATAGTTACATTTTGAGATCTTTCTACAATAAATACAGTACATAATTCTCCAGAATAGCTTTTAATTTAAAAAAAAAGCCATGCAACAATTTGCTATCAAGATAATGAATTCTCCACTAATTTAGTTTATGACATTTCTGTCACTATATTAAATGGTCCTTACACCAGAACAGTACTACTTGGCAGGTTTGTGTTTTCATTCTAATGGTTATGCTAACAGTTGCTTTCTGGAGTCTCAGTTATTATACTGCACAATAACTTTGCAGTTACTCTGTCAATATAATTGTCAATGGACAATTCTGAGTTTTCTCATTTGTTTTTAAAAGTATGAAAAAGAAATCTTTTCTAACCATATTTTCTTCACGCCAAATACTTTTTCACAATTACTTTGAAGAATTAATTTACATTACTTTCATAATCTTAAGAAACAAAAGGTTTTAAGATTTTTGATTCTTTCTTTCTATGGAACAGACATATCAATTTTTTGGAGAGTGGCTATCCCGAAGCAAAAAAAATAGAAATCCAAATTTATCAATGTCAGGAGACTGCTCTGCACAATGGTTATCTAGAGGATGATGATGAAATTTTAAAAGAAAAGATACGTTTGCCTGGAGAATTTGCATCTTTGAAACTTAGGGACTAAGAAGACTCTTCCATGAAATTCATCCTGGACACCAAATCCTGGTGGTTCACTAAACAGTAGAAAGGAAGGCAAAGAGTATTTTTCTTGTCCTCTTAATTTTCTGCCACTTCACGACAGGCAATATATAAAAAAAGGAAGACAACCCTTGGAAGAACAAAGGAAGACAATCAAGGAGATTATAGTGGTAAAACCAGGAGGGAAAAAGAGAGAGTGGAAGAGGGAGAAGCAAGAAACAAGTCATGGTTAGTGCAAAAACTGTGGGAAAATAATTGAAAAGCAAAATAAATCAAAAAAAAGGGAGGGAAGGGTAAAAAGAAGCAGAGGAGAGCCTATAACCACTAATAAGAACTCTCCTTATAAATCCAATTGAAATACATATTGTTGTAAACACAATACATTGGAAAAGCATTCACTCTATCCTTCACATACAGACATGCATCTAGTGCAGCAATGTCCCTAATAGTCGAGATCAGAGATTTTATTAATATTTAAGATTTCTACCCATTTACATCTGTATTTATCAGCAATGTTCCAAATGATGGATATGTCTGGGACTCTCCTATCACACTGGATTTTTTTTTAATTACTAGTCAGAATAACTATGTAGGCCACATTATGTAGATAAAAGTAAACACTCAAAAATTAGGAAATGCAAAAGCAAAACTGTCGGCAAGAAATTAATGCATACCCGAATAGAGGATGAATAACGATATAGTCTACAATTATACAAACACATTTCCCATAAGATATCTGCCTCAAGAATTTTATGATGTTCAGCAACTAAAACAGAATTCATGTAGCAAATAAGGATTTTGTGCACAGAAGCCTGTCTTTTTTGATGTAGTGCTCTGTGGATGTTTAATGAAAGAGGAAGGGGAGTATGAAAAGTGAACGGACAGTTTCACAGCTAGCGCAGTTCAATGTCACTCTGGAGAAATCTGTCCCCACCTCTGCCACAAAGTTCATATGCAATGTGAGGTAAACCACTTAAATCGAACTTTTTCAGAGTTATTCACTTGTTATTCACTCTTCATTTTCTTGAGTGCTTACATTTAAACACCCCATGGAGATCTGTGGAAGTGTTAAGTGCTCCTAATCGAAAAGGGGCTGGCAGAAACACTGCTTTAAACACATGAACTACTCTGAAAACTCAGGTCCTACCTGAGTAAAACTCAACATTAGCATTAATTCCTCTTCTTTTTTACACAAAGTCCCTATTCATAAAACAAAACTGGTAATGTAAGTGTTGTAAAAATGTATATCAATGATTACAAAGTACTCTGCTACTCTGGTGAAAATAGCACAGGAAAAAAATTAAAGCTGCATACACTTACAAACAGACACGTACAGTAAGACAGACAGAAAGCCCTATACAAAACAGGAAGAGAAAGGATTTTCAAAAGGCAACAGCTGGTCCATACCATACATAGAACCTATGGAAAGATAGTTTTTTAATCAACTGGTTATATGCCGTCATAACATATAAATATAACACAGCTGAATGAAGTTCATGCTGTTTATTGTAACTCCATTTCTTAAGCTCTAGGTGCTTAATTTTGCATACTTAATTTTTCCCCTATGTACTACTGCAGACAGCATTTTTTTTTCCTGCAAATTACCACAGTCTAATCCTGAATGATAGTTTTGCCATAATGGAATTATTCAGTCTATGATCTGATTGATTTTAGACCTTAAATACTGAATCTTAACACACGTAAATTTTTAATCCTTTAATTTCTCTATTCTGCCAGTAATTGATAAGGACAGTCGTACTTAGACAAGGTCTTAATTTAATCGCCCTGAAAATCAATTAGAAGGTGAAAAGCTTCCTTATATTATTATTATGAAAATTTCCTGATCAAATTCACTATGCAATCATAATCAATGCATGACACCTCACACACTTTAGTCAATACATAATTCAGTAGTTACATCTTCACTCTTTAAAAACAATACGGGAAGGAATTCGTATCTTAAAAGCAGAAATAATTTAAAGGCTCAGTATTAGTCAAACACAATGTCTGAAGCCATTGGACAAAATAACCCATTATAGAAATAATCTAAATAAGGGCCAGGCATGTACCAGAAAGCATTAATTTCACTTCAAGTATCTCTCCAGCAAATACAGTGGTAATGGTCTCTTTCCTGAATCCTTACTGAAAACTCTCCACAGAATCAGAAGGAAAATTTTGGCCCGTTGTTAAGCAGGAGAGGTGAATTAGTCACCAACAATGGTGAAACACTTCACCCTCATCTTCACCAGCACAGAAATCAAGGTTGATGCAAGCTTAGGCTCACCATCAGTAAAGGGAGAATTTGTATGTGAACTACTACAGGAGCTTGGCCTCTACAAATTGATGGGGCCTGACAATATCCACTTGAGGGTGTTCCAAGAGGTTGTTGACATGGCTGCAAGGTCAATCTCCACAATCTTTCAGAAGCTGTGGAGATTGAGGGAAATCCCAGAAGACTGGAGGAAGGCTAATGTCACTCCCATCTATGAGAAGGGCTTAAAGGATGATGCAGGAAATTATAGGCCCATCACTCCACTTTAGTCCCCGGAAAACTTATGGAATGAACCTTTCTGCAGGCTGCCACATGTAAGATGAAGCACAATTGGTAAAAGTCAGGACAGATTCACCAAGGGCAAATCGTGCATGACCAACCTGACTGCATTCTACAACAAAAGTAACATCCTCAGTGGATGTGGGGCAAGCAGTGGACATTTTCTACCTCAATGTAACCAAGGCTTTCTATACAGTTTGCCACTGCCTCCTCCTAGAGAACCCAATGTGTGGTGGTCAGGACAAGTGGTCTGTGGGGTGGGTGGGAACCGGCTGTCAGGCAGCACCCAGAGGAGGGTGGTAAATAGCTCCTTTTCAAACTGGCAACCTGGCACAACAGGGGTCACTCAGAGACCAATACTGAGCCTAAAGCTGTTTAATACCTTCCTATTCTGAATGATGGGATAAAGTGTACCCTGATGAGATGTGATGATGACACCAAACTGAGTGGAACTGGATGCTTTGGAGGGGAGAGGCACCCTGCAGGAAGACATGGATAGACGGAAAGAAGGGGCTAACAAGGATTTTATGAAATTCAACAAAGACAAATAAAAGGTCTTGCATGTGGGAGAACATAAACCAGGAATGCAGCGCAGGCTGGGATCTACCCAGCCAGGGAAAACCTCTGTGGAAAAGGATCTGGGGGTCTTGGGGACAAGCAACTCAATATGAGTGGACAGTGCGCTGCTGTGGCAAACAAAGCCAACAGGACGCTGGGTTGCATCAACAGGGACATCTCCAGCAGAGATAAAGAAGTCATTATTCCACTCTACTCAGTTCTTGTCAGGCCACACCTGGAACACCATGTTCAGTTTTGGACCCTGATGTGCAAAGAAGATGTGGACAGGCTGGAGAGAGTCCAGGGAAGGGCCACAAAGATGATCAAAGGACTGGGAAGCCTGTCATGTGAGGAAAGCCTGAGAGAACTGGGTTTGTTCAGCCTTGAGAAAAGAAGGATCAGGGGAGACCTTATCACAATATTCCAGTATTTAAAGAGTGGCTACAAGGAAGCTGGAGTCCCTTTTTACAAGGAGTGACATGGAAAAGACAAGTTACTCCTGGGGAGAATCCAATTGGACACAAGACGAAACACTTCACAATGAGCCAGCCACTGGAATAATGTTTCCAAGAAGTGGTGGATTCACCAGCTCTGGACACTTAAGATTCAGATACTGGACAGACTACTGGGCCATCTTGTCTAGACTATGCTTTTGCCAAGAGAGGTTGGACCAGATGACCTTTGTCTTTTTGGCTATTATTTCTCATCAAATCCCTCTCTGAAAAAGTACTTTGGGTTATAAGTTTATTATACCAGCACATAAGAATCTCACAGAAAACTTATAAAGTACTGAAGTACTAGTATGGAAGACCCACAATTGCTCTAGCAAATGAAAACCATTAGAAATAGTCACTTTTCCTTCACATATCTCTTCACCATCACGTATTTGAGTTTGAGAATTTCCAGAAGCATTCATACACTCACTCCAGAAGGTGACCATCCATTGAACTACTCCTTTCTATGTTCAAACCTGCTTCAAATTCTTTATTTGATGTGTATTATTTGCTTTAACTGAAGTGAAATCTGCCTCCATTTAACACAGAGTACATGGATCTCTGGCATGTTAAGCTTTCAAGAGATGCTTGGTACCTTCCACTACCTCATTTATTTTTACTTTTTAAAATTAAATAAACATCATGCCTTTGTGCAGTGTTTATCCTATAGCTTTTTCATTTTGTTTGCTATTTTCATCAACTTTTATTTCCCCAAATCTCTCTCAGTAAGTTCCTCCATCTTGCACCTTTTCTTAGCGGTGCACAAGCACAGAAGGAATCCCAGATGATGTCATGCCTGAAGCAAAACACAGCATTTCCATAACTTTCTTCTGCTAATTCTTAGGCTTGACACCTGCAGAGAGAATGCCTACTACATTCCAAAATAGCGAATCATGTTTGCACAAAATTAGCGAAAGCCCAGCTAGAGCTGTGACAAAAGGGGGCTCTTTTAAAAAGTACAGGTCATCTTGTGTGTTTGTGATAATCAAAAGACCCAATTCTGTAACTGGTTTTGCACAGACAGATGAAATTATGATCTAGTCTAGGAAGGGGCCTTTCCACTGGTAGCTTGATATAACAATGGGAAAGCTCCTGCTCTTACAACTTCCATGGTAGAGCACTACAGCGTGCTCTAAAAGTTACCATGCACAAGCAAAAAAAAATGGGTTTTAACCATGTACTGCAGAATGTCACACAACACTGGCAAAAATCTACTTTGGCACTAAAGCCAAGAAGATGCAGAAAAAAAAAAACCCAAACTGCATTCGTATGCCAAAGCTTGTGCTGCATAGTTGATCTGTTACAGTACAAGAGGTAAATATGAAAAATAATACACAAGGTGAGAGTCTTTTCTTCTTCTCTGTAATGGCTACAATTGAAAAAAAAAAAGAAAAAGAAAGAAAAAGCAGCTACTTCATACTGATAGAAAGTATGTCGGTGCCTAAAAATCCAGTTCATCTTAGTGAAAATATTTCCCCTGTAACACTGGCAAGGTCAGCATCAGCTTGGCTTATTTGTTGCCTAAGTCCCTGGTGTGCATGTTCAAAAATGTTTTAAGTTGTTTTGTTCATAAAGCAGCAGAGTTCACTTTGTTGTGCTGGATCACTCCTTTTTCTCTATATGCAGCTCCTCTCTCGCTCCCTATCTTTAGGCTTCTTGGGATTCAAAAGGAAGAAAGGAAGGAATGTGTTTTTCAAGATGAAACTGTGAATTCATTTTAAGTACTGAGATAAAATTCTACCTAAAATCTCTGTGCAAACAGTTCTCAGGCAGAAAAAAGGATGGTTCTCCCTCTTACTGAAGCCAGCCACTTGACAGTGATATAGAAGATCTTTATCTTTCTTTCACAGAAGATGAAGATGTGGGTTCAAATCATTTTTTTGTGAAGACAAGAGGTGAAAATGTAAGAAGCTGGCATAAAAATTAAAAGAATTTCTAAGGACAAGTCCTGTGGCAACAACCTAGACAGGAAGGACACAACAAAATGCGAGTTCTCCAAGAGCTTTTTAGTGTATGATTTAGTATAAAAGTATGGAAAATGACTGGCAATATTAAAAGTTCCCTGACAAAAATTATCTTCTTCAAGTCCTCAAAACAAATGTGCTCTCTTTCTTTCTCTCAAAGTATTCAAAAGCTTGGAGTAAGAATTTCTTTTGTAATAGTTTCTCCCTCAGAAAATCTTGTTTACTTTCTTCAGTTCAATGTAATGAAATAAAAACAGCTGATTCTTCAAAAGCTATGGAAGGAAAAAACGCCAGCAGAGAGACAAAGAATACATAAAGCCAAACTAAGCAAAAAGGTCAGATTTTTCTCCTCCTCTTCCTTTCTCTCTATCTTTTTAGTTTAAGGCTGAAGCAAACAAATTTAACTGCATTTGCTGTAAAGTTGTGTCTATAGATTAGGGAATCCTTGCCATCAATCTGGAGAAATAGATGGACCACATGTGGACTATAAAAGTGAGTAAAAAACTGGCTAAACAGCAGGACTCAAAGGCTTGTGACAAGTGGCACAAAGCCCAGTGGGCAGCATTTACAAGAAACTGGTACTGGGACCAATTCTGTTTAACAGTTCTATTTATTAAAATGGATCCCAGGCGATGGAATGGAGTGTGCCATCAAAAAGTTTGGAGGCAATTAAAAAAAAGTAAAATTGAGGGCTGCAGTGGATGCACTGCCACACAGAGAAACCTTAGCAGGCTGGAGAAATGGGCAGACAGAAACCTAGTGAAATCCAGCAGAGGCAAATGCAAGTCCTACAGTGCAGTTTTGGGTACTCTGCATTAAAAAAAAAAAAAAAAACAAAAAAAAAAAAAAACCCAAAAAAAAAAAAAAAACAAAAAAAAAAAAAAACCCAAAAAAAAAAAAAAAACAAAAAAAAAAAAAAACCCAAAAAAAAAAAAAAAACAAAAAAAAAAAAAAACCCAAAAAAAAAAAAAAAACAAAAAAAAAAAAAAACCCAAACACAAAAAACCCCCACAAAAAAACACAAAAAACCAAGAGGCTGAGACAATAGGGTTTGTTCAGTCTTAAGCATGGAAGGAAGGAGGAAATGACTGCTTTCTTCAATAACCTCCCCAGAAGATGAAGCCACACTTTCTTGGACCTCTATAGCGACAGAACAAGAGGCAATGGACACAAGTTCATATGCAGAAAATTTTGTATAGATATAAGGGAGAAAAGTAACCAAAACACAGGTCAAAGTGGAAAACTGGAACAATATTTGCAAATATACTTAGCTACATATGGAGAGAAAACTCAAGTAGACAAAGGCTTTAACACATCTAGCTGGACTCAATATGAGCAAGAAGACTAGATGATTTCTCTTCAACACTAAATTATTACATTATTCTAAATTAATGATTAAAATTAATTTCTAACCATCTCAAATCATTAGTTGTAAAAAGAAATGCAGGAAAATATCTAAAGGGAAAAAAAATAGAAGCAAAACTTGTTCAACTCATGCAACCTTCCCTCTACACAGAAAATTGTCAATCAGAAAAAAAAAAGGCAGCTCTTTCCTACTAAAAGTTATTTGGTGAAATGAACATCTCTTCAAGTTTCATTGGGTTAGTCTGAGTTTATAATAGGATATATGTTTGGAAAACATTCTTAGAGGTCACAAAAACAATCCACTTACTCCAAAGCAGAATCAATTTTACCCAGGTTATTCCTGACAAATGCTCATCCAACTATTCTCTAAAATCTGCAGTGTCAGACCTTTCATTTCTTCTAACAACAATGAATTCTTTTGTTCAACTAGCCTGAATCTTTTAGAAAAAAAAGAATCTACCTTGCTGTATTTTAAGCTTATTATGAGTGCATTGCCACTTTAGTCACAGTGAACACAAAAAGTTCTTTCTCTTCTTTTAAACTACATATTTTTATATATTTTAACACCATTATCATGTCTGCTTTTAGTCTTCATTTTTCTAAGCTACACCATTTTCTTTGGCCTCTCCTCTTACACTGTTTTGGGACCTCTAATCCTCTTCATTTTCTTGGTATTCAGTCATAATGCACCCCACAAAGTTTTGTTGGGATGCTGGAAAAGGCCTGTTTATTTGGCTGCACAAACTAATGAAAATATCTGCCCCTTTGACTAACTATCAGATGTTTGCTCAAGATCCTACAGAGTGGATTTTGTTTTAAATTGCTGCAAAGAGAGTTCACTGTGATGAAGAGCTATGGGGAGACCCAACACTGAATGACCACAGCCATTCTCAGCACTTCTGCTCAGAACAAATGTAAACAACGCCTGTGCAGTGTTCCATGGCAAACCCATTAAGAAACATCGTTACTGGAAATATTCTCCACTCTGAGAAATGTCTGTGTATCTGAGCCAGAATCTGGTAGTAAAAACACTAGCACAGATATATATATATATATTTTAAATACACATTTTTAAGACCACTTTACAACACTAAAAATGTCATTGTAAAAAAAAAGTTCTTCTTGTAATGCTTAATATATTAACATCTTACCTCATACAGTTATTTTCTAATTATTACAGAGCTGAATACACATCATGTAGAGGTTAGCAAAGATTACATAGTCCAGGCAAGACATACTTCTTTTTAAGTGTATTATCCTATTTCAGAAAACTTGGATTCAAAGCCAAGGCCAAGCATAAAACTTTCTTCAGAGTAGACTGCATTTTGATCAATATTAGATGAATAATTTTAAAACAAGTGGTATCCAAGAGGAATGACATTCAAACTCCAAGCTTGCCTGTCTACCCCCTGTATAAAATAGACATTCTCCTGGCAACAAGAACCAGAAAGGCAAACACAACAGTGGTACTGCAGCATTCTGACTCCAGACTCACAGCCACAGCACACAAGCTGGACCAAGAAAAGCAAACCACACAAAATAAATAATTTTTAAAACCTTCTAGCCATTTCTAGAGGTCCTTTTAAGTATAAAGTCCCACAAAAGGAAAAATCTGAGCTTCAGCTCCCCATATGTTAAATCAGAATCACACCACTTTACTGTCTCATGGGGAAGATATGAATAAAAACACCTAAATACCCCAATTTTCAGAGTGATGGGAGATGGATAAGTTCCTTAGATAAATCAAGAACACTCACAGCTCTCTTTTGCCTTGCAGTATTTTGATAGATACAACAAATGCTGTTGTATCTAAGAACTTCAAGGAATGCAAATAAGTACTACAACTCAAGTCTGCATCATTTGGGAAACGATATTATTCATGGCTAAAACACTTCTTCACAGTTTGAGGAGCTGAAAAGTTGCATGTGGACAGTTCCAGCAGAAAAAAAAACCTTTTTACCTGATTTCCTCTCATCTAATGTGTACTTAGAACACATCTTCCGGTGCAGCTGGAGGCTTTGTTACAGACAGGACACTGCTTAGTGTAGCCAGTATTTATCAAGTAGCTCCTTTTTTTTTTTTTTTTTTTTTAAAAGATGATTTTGGAAAATTTCCCAGAAAATACACCTGCCCCTATTACTTGCACCTTGGACTGTAAGACCAGCCAGGGAGGTAGTGAGGACAACTGCATTTATTAGCAATGAATAAACTGATCAATCTTTTTCTGGATTAACAGCGGGAGATCCCAGACGCACCGAGAAGTATCTGTCTGCTGACTGACACATACAAGCTGGCACACTTTTGTGTCAAAAATGTACACAGCTGCACGCACACTAAAGCTGTTCCATCCATAAAGCACAATTGCCAACCGCTTGTCTTCAGAAATGGGTAGTAAGAGAGGGTCTCAACAATGAAACAACTGCAGAGTGCAGTTAAAGAATATTTTTCATCCGCTTAAGTGTCTGTCTTTCTAAACTCTCCTGGATTTGCTATCATTTTCCCCTCCATCATCTTTTGGAAGAAGGACAGATGACCTACTTAGAAAAACCCAGACCTATATTTCTCAGAATCTTTATTGAGTTGCCAAACCCGAACTACACATTTTCAGGTACCAAACATAGACTGATTTAATCTGATTGTCAGTCATTACTAGCAGATGTCTGGACAAATTGCCTAGCATGTTTTAGTTCTAGGTTGTCTCCAAATACTCTGACTAATAGCTGGTAGAAGGGAAAGATCACAATCCAAAGCTATGATAAATTATATTTATCCATACAGCATTATCAGCCATCAGCTGCCAATATGAAGAGAGCTTTATTTTAACTTCTCCCAACCTGCCTGTCCAAACTCTCTCAAATCATCTCAGCCATCACAATAAACTTTACTCAAGGCATCAGTCTCAGCTTATGGAGCATAACTAAACCCCAGAGTGAATCGACACTTGGATAGATTGGTGTTGGGCTTGCTTGGTTACAAAGAGACACAACCGACAACAGGAGAAACATATCAAAGGGGTTTTTTCCAAATATATAGTAAAGGGTGCAAACTGATGTCAGGAAAACCACTGAGCAATTTGGATGAGGAAAGGAGTCCAACAGCTGTTCCTACAGATTCCTGCACAGAGACAGGTTGTGCCAGTCAGCACGCTGTCAATATTTAACTAACATATTATCACTTGTTATTATTATTTATCAGTCAAGTAAGCACCTAGCTAGAAAAAAATGTGAAGGCATCTTCAACTTTGGTCTTTTAAGTCAGATTCACCCAGTGATCATAGAGAGGCAAGAAGCTGATTTCTGTTTTAAACAAAACCTGAATTTGCACATTCACACTTGCAAGTACTGAGTGCTCAAACATCCTTGCCAGAATTACCTGTGGTGACCCCGAAGACAAGGAATGTCAGTGGAGTGCTCTCCAAAGCTCCAGCATTCTTTTGTGTGTCAACAGTGCTGCATGGTTTTGCAGCCCTTCTCTCTCTTAACAAACAAGTCTTAGTACCAGCTTAAGTTGTGTCACTGCCACTGGTGTGGCCCCTGCACCATCAGAGTGGATTTCCCCTTCCTGCTATCATTCTCATGACCTGAGATAAATATACACACACATAGACCTTTCATACACTTTTTTTAAAAGTCTTCAGCTCTGCTGTTTCTTCTTTTAAACACTCTTAAACACTTCATGCACATGAATGCACGATTTCACTTGCAGACCTCTACAACATCTCAAACATGCAACCTTTTTCATTTTTGCAAAAAACATCGTCTGTATCTTTGCTTTATCCCAGAAGTGAAGGCATCAGACAATGATGAGAATCACAGAAACAGACATAGGTCTGCTTCAATCTGAAAATCTCCTGGTTCCAAAGTAAAGTAACTAATCAAGAAAAAAGAGACAACATCCAAAGGCCCAGAAAGAGTGGAATTCTGTCAGTGGCAGGCTTTTTTCTTTCCTTAACAAAACAAGCAGGATCACAACACAAATGCTCTGAACCTGGAAGACAGAGGTTTTTGAGAGCTTATGCAGCCCCAGGAATTCTCAAAAAGGTACCAAATATAACACATCTTAGCACTCACAGCAAATTAATTCAAAAGTTTTTATCCCAGAAGAATAAATAAAATCTAATATTTACAACTCAGAAACAAGTCAAATATGCAGCAACATTCACTGTCATGTGCATCTCTCTGTCCAAACATGAGGTAATAAAAATCCCACATATCCAATTATTTCCACAGGCTTTTTAAGTGAGAATCAAAATAGCCCATACATCACTAATCATTACATTACTTTAATAAATTAGAACTTACCTACTTTAACATAAAAGGTTTACAGAACATGATATTAAATGGTAAAACAAACGTAGAGTACAATTAGTACATTTTCTAAGTAATTTAAACTCATTTACCTGTAAAGTAGGTATTGGTGGGGAGAGTAGAACTCGCAAATCTGTAATACCCATTTCCTGGGAAACGGATCCCTTTTGTTACTTCTATACTCATTGTAGCTAAAGATGAATCCATCCTTTCCACCTGGTAGATGGGAGAAGGCCCATTAAGCTCTTCAGGTTCATTCCAAATTATCTTTACTGTTGTGCTGTTTATTCCTTCAACATGAGGAGCACTAAGTTTCCTTGGAGCTGTGGATAAAAAAAGTTATCTAGGTATCATTGTCCATAACACTTGGGAAATTATTTATTGCACATAACATAATATTTACAAAACATCCTGTTTCACTTTCTGATCTTCTTAAGAATAAGCACAGATATCCATAGAAGCTTAATTAGGAGAGAAAAAATCCTCCAAAAATATTCTTAATCTTTATGAGAAACTTAATTTCAATTGCACAAGAAATACTTTGTTTCTTCAGACTTTAGAGAAATGTCTCTGTAATTATATCTAAAATATTTTTGTTCATAATCTTTGAGAATATTAATCAGCATCTTCACAAAAAGTATATTTGTATTCCTTCCTTCTTTGATGGGCCTCTCATGCCAAACTCCCTGTAAGTGTGTATCTGTATGACTTTCACAAGTGGATGTGAGAGAAAAACCAAAGGAAAATTTGAACAGTTAATTTAACTCTTGTTACATCTCAGTATGGTACACAACAACAGGAGTCTCTTGTCACTGGACTTATCCTCACCAAGAGGAGCAGAACAACTCTCTGTCCACAATCCTGAAGGCCCACCCGGTTGTTCTCATGATATGCACACCAGACACCAGCTTGCACTCAGATAATTACTCAGTTCAAGAAAACAACCCTCTCTAATTTTTCTCCACCAATTCCAGTGCACACCAAGACTCCAAACAAGACTGTTTCCACAAAGGTAGCAGCGTAAGATAGTTTTACATTATTAGGATGATCCTCCTACCATTAAACCCAACACTTCGATATTCTTTTACACACTCTAATGGCATTGGCCACTCTTTAGCTGAGTTATTAACCAAACTTATTCAATTTTTTTATAAAATACTGTGCAGTAAACCACTGGAGGGCAGCATGACCTGTTTGGATAATGACATGATGGCCATACAGGTGGAAAGAAATGGACCATCACTGAAACAACAGAAGACATCATCTGGAGAAGTATGAGAACACTCTGCTATGTATAGAATCTGTATACATGTTATCTTGTCTTTTTTTCTTCCCTTCTTTCCCTGATAAAGAAAAGGATTTAACAACAGAAACTTCATTTGTACCCAGGAAGCGAAATACAATGACAACTTGTAAAAATTACTTGTTCTCATAATGACACAGTAAAGAGCAATAAACGCCTTTCAAGAACAATAAAACCTGAATTAAAATATGGGCCTTCAAAATCTGACATATTACTTCACAGCCCATCATTGTACATAGCCTGAATTCTTTAGAGAAGGAGAGATTGCTTCTTTTAAAATGAATTAATAACATCCTTTTAAACATTCCCACATTTCCAAGATCATTTACATCTTTTTCATTTTTCCTATTTGCCAGTAGCATATTACTTTTTTCTTTTTCTTTGTCCCCCACACCCATAACTTGATAGATACTCTTCTTGGAGAAAGCAGGGAGTGGGGGAACTGGGAAACTGCCAATGGCACTATGTGCTGTAAATTCCTGCTTAGGTATCATTTATGACTTCACAATCTAATTAGTATCTCAAGTGATGGTAGAAATTTACAATGTCAGAATTGAAGTAATGCAGTGTGAGGTCATAAGCTTTCCTGCATAAGCAGGGCACAGCACTAATGAATTGTGGTATTAATGCACAAGTTTAAATAGAAAACATGGCTTAACAATCAAAACTTCACCTTTGAGGGAACCAGCCTACGTCAGCATTTCAAATGCAAACTGAAGAGGTTGAGCCCTCCAGTTCAGATTACTGATAGCAAAACAGAAATGCTAAAATTCATTATTTTTAACATGCATACAGCTGACTAGCACGCATGACAATAACTGCATCTTCCTTTAAAGTCTAGTATTAATAAACGGCAGTTACTTGGACCATAATTATGGCATCTCTGATACCCAAACCTGAAGCTTTTATGGGGCTTATGCAATTAACTACTTAAATGCATCGTAACACTTGCTTCTCTGACAGGGAAGTATTGATTTTTTAATCATTTTCAAGTCTCCTCTAGCACAAATAAATGTACTACAGTTACAGTTAATGCACTGTGTACACGCATTAAACACTGGCATGACACAATTTATAATTTTGTGATATATGGAACACAAGACTACCCTTTCAGAAAGTAACATCCTTGCTATAGCATTAGTACTTAAACTACAGTCTCCTTGATGCTTCAGAATTCTTGTGCATCAAGACAGCAGCAAACTGTACAGGATAGGTTACATAAGTATTTACAAACAAATAAAAAAATAACAAAAAAAACCCAAACAGAAAACCCAACTGCACACAAAAACAGACAGGTCTTGAAATAAATCTGTAGCACTAGCCCAGCAGGGTACTAAATGCTGAAATTAAAAATATTCAACACTAAAAGATACAGTATACATTTTCCTAAAGGTGTCACTGTGGTACCTGTAGCTACTTTCTGAAAGATGAATCAAGTGCAATTTTACCTATTTAATTTTTTTTAGTCACGTTCTGTTAAGACACATCTGTCAAAATAACGAGCGTACTGCATTTTAGTGGATTCAAAGTCACATTTTTGTGTATTTTAATTATGTAGTTTTAATGTCTTGCTATATAATACATATTTAATATATTATAAGGCTAAAACAGTATTTAAAAGCCCATGATTACTGCATGCCATTGTGTAGCAGAGGGCACAGAAAAGACCAATAAAGACAGATGGTCCATACGCTTATGTTGAAGTCATATATCTAAATATAGATGTTGCTACACAGGTCATTACAAAAAAGCCTTTCCCATGTGTTTATGCACACACATGTACACAAAAATGAAGTTGGTAAGTAAAGAGCAGTTAATTTTGTTTTGTTTGAAATAATATCATTTTAGTTTTAGGCTCGAAGACAGATGCCAGCATTTCGCTCTGAACAGATGGTAATTCCATCTAATAGCGCATCTCTGTATTAGTAAGGTCTGTTGTGTATACAAACAGTAATAAACACTAGGTAAGGATCAAAATAAATTTTAATTGTTGACATTAAATTCTGGCAGCCATGGTTCTAAGGATACAATACTCCTTTCTCAAGTCTGTCAGGTTTACTAATACAACTGCTAAAGCTTTTCCATACTCTGCCAGATTCTTGTCCCAGGAATAACATATTTACACTGTGGCTAAATTTTACAGGCTTACATATGTTTGAGTAACTTCTGCTCTGCTTACTGTAGGTAGGTATTTGTGTACTCTTCCACCAAAGCCTTCAATTAGACACTGAATAGTTCAGGAAGGTAACAGCAACAAAAAGTATACAGTTTTTAACTGTTCTTAAGTTGAATCCAAAATGCATATGTACAAATTAAAAAACAAGAAACCAGAAAATTGGAGGACAAAAAGTTACAGAAAATATCTTTTTCTTTTCATATTTGAGTTTACCTTGCAGGTAAAATTACATGCGTCACTATGGGTCATCCATTTCATTTTTGCTACCAGTAATTAGTCCAGAGGATCCCGAGTTTGCCATTGCATTTCAGGTATGTTCTCTTTTTTCTGCACTTCACAATGGTATCAGTTATTTCAACAGCAAATGAGTCAAGCAACAACACCTATGTCTTCTGACAATATTTTAAGTGATTCTTTAAAGTCCATTTTGGACTCTTTCCCAAAAAAAGAATAAAAACCCACCAACAATGGACAGCAAAAGAAAATTTAGTAACACGGATATGTTGCAATCGTATTTCTTTTAAAATAGATGTAATAGACTGTATTTTTTAAAAATCATGAAAAATATATTGCTTCCACCATATGGGACAACCAACGACTCACCAACCGATTTAAGATGCAGCATATTGAGCTGACCATATGTTACAGTGCTGTTGAATGGCTGAGTGATTCATGCCCGTCACATTCTAGTATATCAATTAAAGCTCCTTGAAGTCTGCATGATTTGTGTCTCTGTTATTAAACCCTGCTAATTCATCCCACTTACACATCTGTTATAAATCTCTAGGAGTGCTGCATGATTCATGGCAATCTGTGAGCATGGTACAGCAAATTCTTCTCCTTGTAATTAACAGTAAATTGTTTTACTGCCATGCAATGAATTTTTCAGTTATATTGCAAATGAACTCCTAAATGCACGATTCTTTCCTAAGAACTGACTTATATTATTAGGCAATTAAAAAGTATTGCTTTGAACCAAAAGCTTTTAATCAAGAGGAATGCAACTTAAACATAGCTTAAAAATGTTGCAAATTTGACAGAGAGGAAAAAGAACAAACTGAGCTGTTTTGAGCTGTTTTCTGACAAATAATATGTGGTTGGTAGGGGAGAAGAAACAAATAACTTTTGAGTCCCTACTGATTTCCTGAAGCTCAAAGAGCAGTTTAACTACAGCTTGAACACTTGGCAAGACAAGTTTGAGCAGATTCTATTTATCTCGGAAGTTACTTAAGTCATCTGTCATTACGAAATTTCTCAGATTACTTTACACTTTTCTAATTGTAAAACAGCGTCTTTATTCTTGGAATAAATAATTGGATAATTAGCCAAGCTGAATCATCAGAGGATTCCAGTGCTGCTCAAGTGTTCTTGTCAAAGGTGAAGCAAATTCATTTCAGCTTTGCCTCTGTAGCTTTCTGAAGAGGCTTTGATTTTTTTTCCTGCTACATTCTTGGCAGCAGCCTCAAATTCATGAGTCCATACATCAAGTCAGTAGTTTAACAACAAATGAAATTAAATTCAAAGAAGGGAAACTAATTGAAGGACAGCAACAAAAGTGTTTGGTAATGTGCTTTTTAATATGGCATGCCACATTTGCATGATAATTTTTCCTTTTTAGCATGGAGCAGAAAGTGACTAGCTTAATGAGGGATTATTCAAGACAGGAATGAACAAAATGCATTCATAACTAAGAACAAAGATTGTATTATGAAACGGAAACAGGCAACTGCCGAGAAGTAACTGGATGATTGGTTTATGCATTATGAATAAAAAGGTAGAAAAATATTTATATTAGTATTCACTAATGACTATATATACAAGATTGTTGTAATTAAAATTATAAATTAACATATTAAGAGTGCTTGTTTAATCACTTTGGGTCCTATTCACAATGAAGAGACTTACGTACATGCATGCAAAACAATCTGTGTTTCCAGGCCAGCAGCAAATGGCCCTCGTATTTCTCTTCTGTAACAAAGGAAACTATACATTTCTTACTACCTGTTTAATGGGTATTGCTGGTTTTTAAATTGAGGCATAGCCTTTTGTAGAAAAGCCATCTATGACAGACATAAACAAATGAGGCTTTCGAAAAGGGCTTGCACCGGACCTTATTCATGAATGGAAAAATGGAAAAATTACTCAGACTAAAAGGGTAATCATAAAGAAAACAACAAGGAGTGTAAGACAGCCCAGAATTACCCCGGCAAACCCAGAGGCAACTCCAAAGCCCCAAATACAACTGCTTGAGAAGTCTGCCAAGAAGCCAGATGCAGCTGGTGCTGGAAGAATATCTTCTACAAATTAGCTTCTGAACCCTGTAATTGCCATCAAAAGCAAAAGATCAGGAATACAGTGTGCTGGGGTAAATGGCAGCAATCACAAAGCCATACTTTGCTACGTCTTAAAAAGTGCTTTTTAAACGAAATTAAAAAAAAAAATTAAGGCCAAAGGAAAGGCGAACTTAAATTACAAGATATGAGCTTAGTCACACAGTAGCTAATGAAACATAGCTGTATAGATTGTTTAAGGTAACCTTTGACTATATGATTTGAGATCAGTAGCATAAACAATTGTACTGGTCCAAGCATTCACATGGCTAATTTCATCCTGCTGAAATGACAGAAAATGATGGGATAAAATGGTGTTTCTCTGCCACACTGAAAAATTTTGAAAACATTCATGTTTTGTATTGGTAATTCCTAATTTCATGCAGACACATTGTCACAAAAAGAAACTTTCAAAGGACCAGGTCTCTCACTGGTACCAGCTAGTAGAATTCTACAGGTACCAGTTCAGAATCCTACATGAGAGAAAACTATTCAAAAAAAGTGCTTTTGAAATTTAAAAAAAAAAAAAAATTGCCAAGACCTAGTAAAAACAACAGGCTGAATGCCATTCTCAAAAATAAATAGGAATTTGAACACGGCAGAACCCAAAGAAAAGAATGAAGTAAAATTTTGCTCTATGTATCAAGATGAAAAATGCATAATTACTGTCCAGTATTGCTTTCAATTACATACATGCAGATAGCACAGACAAAAACAAAGCTCAAATTGGATTCCAAATTTTCAAATAAAGTATCAACAATGAATTTTTGCCGCATCTATCAGCCAAGGATTTCACTAGCATCAGCACAACACTGCATCACATGGTATTTCAAATACCATAAGGATTGTGGAAGCTGCAGCATCTTAATTTACCGTTTAAAAAAGTATGAAACACTTCTTAATTAACCGCATAATTAAAAGTCTACTATTTATGTATTTGTATATGAAAAGACCAAACTGAGGTTCTCTTTCTGTCCAGCCACCTTCTCTTTGAGTAACAGGGATGGGTAACTTTCTTCTATTACCTTCCTATGCTTGTTTTGAACTTTCATCCCAATACTGCATTTGCACTAACATCGATCTTCCAACACTTTTTACCACTCTTGGAGCATCAGACATAACTGTTCCTTTATTACCTCACCCTCCTGGCTTCATATGCATTTGTAACAGCTTTCACTCAGCCTTTTTATAAAATAACTCCATTCTTAATATCTTTACTTAGTTTTCTCACTCTCTCTCTCCTCCCATTCTTCTGGTTTGTGTTCTCTTATTACCATTTACAAACATCGTGAGTGTATATATTGGTGAGGAGGAGTGCTTTTGCCAGTCTGACAGACACAAGAACATATGGCCAATTTGAGTTTTCTTTCACTCTACTCCTGCAAAGCTACTCATGAGATATTCCCAGTACAGGTGTCTACACTGAACCAAGACAGAATGAATCCACTCATTAAGATTACTTCTGGATTTTAACTAGTCATAGTCCAAGCAACTTCTCACTGAAAAATCAGCAGACTGTTCCTGATGCTTTTGCCCCCTTGGGTGCTATCCTTAAATTATGCTCCTGCGTGAAGCCGTCTCTTTTCTTTGTCTTTTCAATCTTATCTCAAGATCACTTACTTTTCTCCCTCAACATTTTTATTTCTAGTGATTTCATGCCCTTTTTTCTGCCTCTGTTTTAATTTTCTGTCTTACAAAGTATTAAAAAAAAAAAACCCAAAACCAAAAAAACACAAACCAAAAACCCCCACAAGTTGCCAGAGAAAAAAGTTAGGTTTAAAAGAGTATATTTTTTATAACTAGGCTTCAAATTAACCTACTGGATCTGAACAAAAGCTTAAAAATTACTCGAGACTTCTGGTGGCAAATTTTAGAAGCCATTGGCAGTTTTAAAAAGAAGCCCCTTGCTAATTCACATCTGTTGGACATGCCAAAATCACAGTCATCAAGACACCCATTAATTTAAATGGTCCATGTGATAAACTAGCATAGTCCCTACACAGAAAGGGAGTGGACATGGTTTTCCATTATGGTTCTCTTCCCACTCCTGAGGATCAGAGGAGAAGAATTAGTCTCATTTAGTATAACCTCTAGCCCAACTTGAAACACAATTCAAAGCTCCTGGATTGTGTTATGATGCAAGGAGACCATCATGCTGGAACACATTTCAGTCAAGACTTCCTCCAAAAAACTGCCTCTGCCAGGGCATGGAGGGGGACTGGCATCCAGCCAGGAAAGCTGTCTCTTTGCCAAGGAGACATTCCTTCATAAAAAAGAACTCCCCAACAGTCCTAGAAAGGCAATTTTAATTTTATTTTTCACTTTTCAATGACAGAAAAAAAAAAAGAAAGAATAGGAATGGACTAAGAGTTGATTATCTTTTTTTTACAAATTCCAGGGACTGTTTTCCCTAGCTTTGTTTTGAGTTTTAACTCCCTTTGATTGTCATCATGTAAGTAGTGCTTCTTTTAAATTGTCTTTGGAAACACAGTTTTACAGAACCTCACAGAATGAAACATGCACACACATATAAAATGAAAAAAAAATCCACCAAAAACCTCACACAAACAAACAAAAAATACAACAACAACAACAACAACAAAAAACCAAACAAAAAACCAAACAAAAAAACCAACCAAACAAAAAAAATAAGCCTGGATGGATAGGATGAAACAAATTTCTCCAGGAACAGAAAATGTGAATGGTGGAAGATAAAACTGAATGCAAAATGTAAGTTTTTCATTTTTCAGTTTGCCAAAATTTAAGACATTTCAATAACATGCTTTTAAAACATAAAAGGAACATAATACAGGACTGATTCTTTTCTTTCAAGGCTTACAACAGTAAGAAGGAAAAGGCTTCACTGCAAAACAGCTAATAAATGGGGACATGCCTGCTATGCTATTTTGTATTCTCCTGTCTTCTCTAATGTGATAGGTCTCTTAAGTATTAACACAACCAGGGAGGAGATGGCCATAAACAAGCTGTCAAGCATAACTAAGCTATTGTTTCTGAATCTTTTAATAAATGTATAAATGCAAAGTTGGATCATTTGTAGTAATAAGGTGTGCTGTTTAGGCAATATTTGTTTCCATGGTTATCAGCACAGACTGGAACATTTCTCATGGCTGTGTGGAATGGGATATAGACATATACAAGCAGGAGGCTCTGTACATGGCCAGCCTTCCACTTGAAAACAAATGGAAAGGCAATGAGATAAACAGACATGAAGAGCTGAGGACAGACTAGAGGCAAAATCCCAACACCTTAAATTTCACTTCAGCAGAAAATTTCAGATTTTTTCCTACATGAGACTAAACTACATGAGAGAGATAATTGCAAAGATCATCATCACAACATCCATATGGAAACACCACTAATTGCTTAACTTCTTTGTTAGGCATTTTAGCTAATATTGTTAAATTAATTAATGTGTTTTAAATGCCTATACAAAAGGAAACCACAATGTTAAGTGGTCAGCTCTCTTCAGATGAACACCATTATGTCACATAGCATGGTTTTGAGCTTGTATTTATAGTATTTAAGAACCACACTGACTACCTCATTCCATGAATAAAGAGTCTTGTAAAGTTGATACTCCTAACAATTTCTCTCTTAAAACTCTCTTGGACCCCCGATGTCCAAGAAGTGAGTTTATGCCAGTCCCTTCTTCAAAGTAAATACATGCTTTCTCCATCTCTGTTCTGGACTGACATGTGTTTTCCCCCAAATTTGCAGACAGTACCTTTGAAATCCATGACAATGCTATTGAAATTAACTCAAAGACTGAAAATGTATTAAGCCTGTATTAACTCAAAGACTGAAAATGTATTAAGCACAGGAACATACACACAGTTTCTTTAGCACTGTTTCCATAGATATGTAGATACGTACCTACAAAACAAAATCTCAAATCTCAGGGGCTAAATAAACAAACAGTTTCAAAAAAGCAGACCCAAAGCATGTATATTGCTTCTGATTTAGACACACAAATACACTATGTATTTACGTTACTCCTAAAGCCATGCAGCTCCTCCTGCGTCTGTTAAGCAAGGCACTAGCACAGCTGGAGCATTTTACATTTCTTGTTATGTAAACATGACACACACATTGAAAACTCCCAACGACAAACTAACAACTTCTTAGCATCCTAAATGAATGAGTGGATGCAGCCACATTTATGTACATTCAAACAGAAACAAAAACTATATGTATCCTAACTTGCAACTGAGAGAGCAGTACACAAAGCCTACTGCCATAGCAGAGTACCTTCAACATCCACTGAAAACATTTTGGGTTAAATCTGTCAAAACAAACAAATAATAATTAAGGCAAGTCACTTTGTATTAATACAACACCTACCCCTGCCACTGTGCATCAAACTAGGACCATCATAATGGTATTCATTAGTAAACTGTGTCAGCTTTGCACTTTGCTACAGATTATTTCCTTACCAGCTGCCAAGGTTTGCCCCATGCCTGGCTCACTGGTTACACAACCAATTTGATTGCAGAGAGTAACTGTAAAGTTGTACATCCTGTAAGGTTTTAATCCCGTTGCTACATAGGAGAGCTCGTGAGCCTCGGCTATATGCAAAACCTGCAAAGCAAACAGATTGGAAGACAACAGTTGGTTAATAACATTTTCATTCTTGTCATTTGATGACATGTTCACTAGTAAGAAACTTGTCTCTGAACTTGCAGATTCCTTCATTCAGATGTGAGAAAGCCTGAATAGACCAACTGAGGGAGAGGATTATTTTGGAGAGTCTGAACAAGCTGGGATTTAGGTGATAATACTTCCCATCACACTGTTTTATGAGGTAATAAGCCAGTTCCTGAGTGGATAAATGAGGAAACAAAGTTATTGCCTCATAAAACTGTGTGGTTGGTGCAGTTATCACTACAAACAGTGCAGCTACAATCAGGGTGACGAAAATGACACTATTAAGTTGTGAAATCTGACCATCATTGAAGGAGTGACATGATTAGCAGGCATTAGGAGGGAGGGGAATGACTAATACCTACAAACACTTGCATCTGCTTTATTTTAACATCAGTATAAGCTATCAGTGGGAGGGGAACTAAATCAACTGTAGAATTTTAGATAACTTTGTTATCAGATGTTTTTTTGGATGAACAATCTTGCAAGCCAGTGACCAGAAACAATTGGCATTTATGTATTGTTACAACAGCCCCAGGAACAGCAGCATCCCCACTTGGGAGACAAATAAACCGAGGCCCATCTGTGGTAATACCAAAAGACAGAATCAGCTCTGAATGAGAAATACAATGTGAGAGCACCAGATCCACTCCCACATTCTGATTATGTATCATGTTTCTGCTCATTCTTAAGCTTTCAGCTTAACTACTAATGCCATGATATTTGTTTGCCAAACCCAGTCACTCAAACATTACAACAGTATTCTAAAGTCATGTATTTTGACTTCTTAAATCTGTTTCTTTCTGGTATTTTAGGCTTCCCCACTTCAACAATTCATCCAGACAAGTACCTTCTTTAGAAAAATGTAGATTCCTACAACACAACGTGGTTTTAAGCATATTAGCAAACACAGCTATGGCAAATATACAGCTATAGCAACAATACAGAAACAGTACATACAAATAGCAAGGTAATTTAAACGTTGTTGCACAGTCTCATCCCTTCTAATTTTGACTCTCACCTGCTACTGAAAACAAGTTGGATCAGAAATACAACTTGAAACATAGAAGTAGTGTATAACATTAGATCAAACCAGTAGGTGGAAAAGTTAGATCAGAGAACATACAACAAACCAGGGAAAGAATTCATCACAACACCCCAGAGGACATCCGGTTTTATTAGTTTCATTATTACCAGTTAGGAAAAACTTAATGTAACTAACAATAATACCTGGGAAAATTGTGGCAAGGTACTTTGTTCAGTCATCAAACTGATGCTATACCCCATCACTTCTCCTCTTGCTAAATTATCTTCAGGTTTTTCCCATGATACATTAAGGGAATATGGTGAAAGAGGGAATACTGTTGGAGACGGCATGAACACTGGAGCTGAAATAAATTAATAATATTCATAAAATAAATGAGCAAGATGTATAATGCAAGCTTCCTCATTGTACTTGTAAAACACCATTTCAGACAATCATTTCTTTTCCCTTTCTAACCTTATTTTCAAGTCTAGCTGGAATTTTCACCTTATTTTGGTAAGTACCTCACTCATCATTCTCCTGTTTTTTACTCTGGCTGTGAATGCAGAATAAAACTCTGCCTATGCCTTCAAAGAAATACCAATCACCACTACAGTCCTATCCCCTGTAGCAGGTAGGAGAGTACATACGAATGAAAAGGCCTTGAAGAAAAACTTCATGCAACATGGGAAAAAACTGATAAAAGCAAAAAGTGTTCAATACTTCAGCATCTTAAAAGCGATTCTGTTTGCTAGGCCGGTTTGAAATTAACATGTCTCTCACTTCTTACAAAACAGTTCCCCTGTCTTCCACAGTAAATCTGTTAAAGGATTGTTTGCACTGCAGTTAAATCCCCACCTGATTCCTCTGTAATAATGGGATACCAACTCATAGCACTTCTGCCACGTACAAACAACCGCACTAATGGACCTCTTCCCAAATACAATTTAACACTTTTATAACATATAGAATTTAGGAACAGATAAGCACAAAGACACATTTTGAAGGAGGAATTAGTTTAGCCTGCTGTTTTGCTGGAGCAAATGACTGAGGGCATGATTTTCCATCTAACACCAAACAAAAGCATAAGTAATGTAACAGAGATGTTTAATTGCCAATCATGGGCTCTATCAGTCTGAAAACCACAGATTTCTACTGAAAGCACTGAAACAAATTGCTGATATTTCAAATAATACATCAAGTGGCAAAGCCCTTTTGAAAATCTCAACAGAGGGGTCACAGTAAGAGAGGTTGAGAACTGGTTACACTTTGACAAAAAGGGGCCATATTATGACACTTGGCATCTGTAAATGCATATGAAGAGTTGTAAGGAGTTAAAGAGCAGGGTTGCCTGCCTCAAACACTGTTAAGGCCACAAGGACTTTGCCATGAGATAAGCACAGAAGGGACAGACAGGATGGCGTTAACTCCAGGTCTGGTGCATGCAAGATCTCCTTTGCCCATCCTGGTTAAACACATGGAGAGAAAAATTCCCCCTTTGGTAAACTGTGTAAGGAAGGAACCACTCATACACATATCACCGGTCAAACAAAGATCATCTCAAGTCATGGGACAGATGGCATTTGCAAACACCAACAACCACTGAAGCTCCCCTGAATATGCCTCTCTGGGTACCTGTAACCTGGACTGTAAGATAGGACACCATAGCAAGAACTTGAGATAAGATAAAGATGGTGCTATTGTTCAGCTATACCTCAGACCTAGATGGAGGTTAACAAACCTTGGGGAGAAGAATGTATCACTGATACCGGACACAAAGAATGTAAAATTTATGGGCCACAACAAAAGCCAACTTGGCAACTGTGCTGAAATCAGCTCTGACTGGGTAAAAGGTAATTCCATCAGGGGAGATCCTGACCACCCTCTCACAGCCCATCAACCCAAGAAACCCACCAACTCTAAAAAAGAGAAAGACTGAGCATGTGGACTAATTAGCATTAGAAGCAAGGGAATAATTTAAACAATAAGAATAAGAGATCTGTGTAGCCAATGATCATAAATTCTCTTATTTGCTAAAATGTATAGATAGTGAAAAATTTTGAATGACCTCAGAATCACCACTGAGAAGCCCAGGGTGATGAAGGACCAACAGGACACTGCTGGATCCATGGGTGGTAACTATCTTCTGCTTGATCATTCTCTCTCTCACCCCTTCCTTTTCTCTTTCTTTCCATCTCTTCCCTCACGTTCACCGCTAAATAAAATCCCTGTTATTGACTTCAGCATATTGGTCCCATTTGTACCTTAATTTGGGCAGAGGCATCTCTCACTAATGGGGTCTCAGCAAAAGTTTCAAGCACTATACTCCTGAAAAGGTAATCCTCTCAAGTCCTTCAAATTAAAACACTGCTTGGTATATTTTGTAATCTTGTAATTTAAATTTAGGGTTAATTGACACGGATTATTTTCCTCAAGAACCTGATTTTATGGTGAAAAAAATGCTTTTGCTTTACTTGCTAAGTTCTGAGATAATCTGACCTATCTTTAATTGTTAAAAATGTTAATTTATCCCTAGTTAACCATCATTAGACACATTTTACTGAAAAAAAAAAAAATAAGCATAGATGATAATCTATTTTTCCTTTCATTTCTATCAAATAAATTCAAACCAGTGCTTACCAGCCTCTCCTGTTCGTCCTGACATCCAATCTGAAGATATGCTACCTGCCATGTTTACTGCTAGCACATAAAATTCATACTCTGTGAATGGTTCCAGATCAATGACTGTGGTTCTGGTCTGTGGTGGAGCCAAGGCATTTTCATTCTGAGATTCCACAACTGGCTGAGGACTGAGCCATCCACTGCTTTGGAAAATACGAATTTCAGGAGAAAGAAAGTTCCCAGCTGATTTTAATTTTTTTCTCATGTAAAGTTCATATCTTATAATAATACCTAGAGAAAAAGGCCATAAAAATTAGTGAATTTAAAAGATGTCTGGAGTTCTACTAAAAAGCCAACTGTTTTTTTCTTTTTTTTCTTTTTGTTTTTCTTTTAAGACAAAGGGAAGGGAACTTTTGAGTGAGATTTTAATGCCAGCATTTTAGAACATATGACTGGATAGGAGATACACGTGTGTGTCAGTTTAACATCAGTGTAAACTTATTACATTCACAGAAAGGCCTCACCATTCTGGGGAAAAAAACCCCAAAACAATCAGTGTTGTGGTATGAAGCAATACATGATCTAGGTTGGATTGTGAAAGTAGTTTATAAGATCGTAAGAAATCTGACCAGAGATTTCTTGCAAAGCCAGGAGATAATTGCCATAAAATGTATATATTTGGGTCTGTAGTCATGCACTATATTGGAGAGATTGCTTGGGAGAAACAGCTTTTCTCTTTGTCTTTGGAGAGACCAGGAAATCTGACCACATATCAAAACAAATATGAGAATATTGCTTAAATCTACCTTTGCTGGCCATTAGATGCATGTCATGGCTACAAACGATGAGGAGTGTATGACACAGGTTGAGATGCTAACAGCAAATATCATGACCTACACTGTAGAAACTACCCCTCTAAATACATATTTATTATTATTGGTTTTTGTTATTGTTATTCTTGTGTGGGCATTCTTCCTGTCTAATCTGGAAATAGCTGGAAAATGAGATGCTCAAAGTGAAATTTGAGCTCCCCATAGACATAAAGCCCATTTGTGAACAGATCAAAATGTTTGTTCTCACATGCACAAGTACTTGTGCATGTAAGTGCAAGTTCACAAAACTCCACTGCTCATATATTAAAAGATAGTTTTACTAAAAAAATCTGTGGTATCACAGAAGTATCCTACAACAGCTGTGTTCTCAGTTTCAAAAACCTAAAATATTATTACACAAGTTAGACCAGCAACTCTTGGCAATCACCTAATCCCTAACAAAGTTATACTGGTAATAGAATTGGCTACTGCACATGACGGATGGTTTCAAAAACAGACTTCTCTGTTAATTCTTAGATTTTTTTCCATAACTGTTATCTGCTTATTTATTTTTTGTCAGGCAATATCAACACATCTGTCTGAACTAAGCAATCTGGCAAATTAGGAAAAAATTAATTTTACTGTAAATGTTTGGTTATAAATGTGATTTTTGCCGCAGCAGATGCCACTGAGCGCTAAATCCTGGACCCAACAGTCAGTGGATTTCTGGACTCCAGAAGAATAAAACACAGGCTCTGAGGATATATTTAATGGCAAATAAGCAAATTAGGAAAATGCCTTACTTCATTTCTCAGTGTATGGCATATGGATAAGGATCTTCTAATGAGATTTGAGGAAATGCTCCTTTTCCCTTGCAAAGACTTTGATTGACAAAAATAAAGACAATGTCCTACCATTTGGTTTCTCAGGTGGTGACCATTCCACAGCCAGTTCTGTAGAGCTGATGGTTTCTACAGTCGGTGGGTGTAGCCCTTCTGGAGGAGCTTGTGCAGTAACTACAGCTACTGGCTGGCTCTTTAAGCAGCCTCCACCAGTACAAGCTTGCACAGAAAAAATATACTTTGTAAATGGAATGAGATTCCAAATAATTGCTGAAGTCTTTAAGCCTTCATACTGACCACAAGGCTGAAGATCAACCGAGCTAGTACAAGTCAAAATGTATTTCTCTATGGGCCCAGAGTCATTGGAGACGCTTGTCCAGTAAAGTAAAACAGAGTGGTGACTAACAGGAAAGACAGGATTTAACTCCAAGCTTCCTATAGGTGTCCCAGATTTTGTTCTGTATGTCACTGAGTCACTTCTTGTAAAACCATGAACGTTGCTGGCTTGGATGTAATAGGAATAGAAGGTATATGGAGCTAACATGGTATCGGTGAAGGTCTGAACACCTGAAAAAAACAAGTGAGAAGAAAACTGTATCAGTCTAAGACACCAAAAATAATCTTAACTTCTATACCTCAAGTCTGTCCAGCTCTAATCCAAGAGCCATATTTATGCCTGTTCACGTGCTCTTCTTGAGATTACAAACATTTTAACTTCTCAACTTTTTTCAGCAGAGGAAAAAAACTCTCCTTTACCCTTGAGTACCTTCCACTGCACATTAGCATCATTAGAGAAATTATTTTTCCACTGAATTTCTCCTAGTTCGTGCTTTAATCATGACGAAGATTAATACAATTATCTTCTCATTCCTCTTTTTCTTCAAAATAATTATTTCAAATGTAAATCAGTATCAATATTAGTGAATATAATTTAGAAAAAAAAACCTAAAACCATTGTGCAAACTTTCAGACCTCTGCTTTTGATTAATTTGATGGCATAAGACCAAATATTTCAACTTTTTGTGCTTTTACTTCCTCACTTCTACAACAATGCTTAATATCTCATTTGAAAATAAAAAGTACAACAAAAGTGCAATTAATCATTGAAAAGCTTTTCAAATTTTTTTCAAATTATTGAAAAGTATATACAAAGGTTATATTTACCTTCCTCACCCCTACTTTCCATTATTCTTATTTAGTAGTTTTTTTAGCATCTTTTTAGTACCAATGGCTGTTAATAGCTCCTGTGCATATCCCAGAAGCAGTTACACATCTTAGTCATCACAGCACAGTATGAATTTACGTACAATCATATCACCATACATTCTTTTGCCTTAAGAAATAGTGAACATTGAATAATATATGTCAGAGCACAGATACTTGTAAACTTTTTCAAAGCAAATGAAGAGGATGAAGCTATTTTTACGTCCTTTCTGTACATCCGCACTGGCAAGCCAGCCCTGAACACAATTTAAAGAAGAGGACCACAAAATTCTGAGTATTGCTAGATATTCAACCTTTGACACTGTAGCACAAAAGCAGCAGAATCAGCCCAGTAACTGCTTACAGCACCTCAACTCCCTATAACAATCACAACATGACTGGAGTCCAGCAATAGCAAGACCAGGTTAGGTCATCTTCAGGCCTTGCAAACCATGGTAGTTAAGGCTGGAGAACAACTCTGCCCGCTGAACAGTGGCTACTGAGACTTCCTTTTGTGTTAGTAGTGAGCAGGCAGAAGATGCAGCAAGATCCCCCCTGCACTCGGCACTGGGGAGGCCACACCTCAAATCCTGTGTCCAGTTCTGAGCCCCTCACTACAGGAAAGACATTGAGGTGCTGGAGCAAGTCCAGAGAAGGGCAGCGGAGCTGGTGAAGGATCTGAAGCACCTGCATGGCAGGGACCTGCTGAGGAGTTGGGGTTGTTCACCCTGGAGAAAAGCAGGCTCAGGAGAGACCTTATCACTCTCTACAACTGCCTCAATGAAGGCTGTAGCCATGTGAGGGTTAAGGTCTTCTCACAACTAACAGGATGACAGGAAATGACCTCAAATTGAGCTAGAGGAGGTTGGATATTGGGTATTAGGAGATTAGATGTTAGGAAAAATTTCTTCATGGAAAGAGTGATCAGGATTTGGAATGAGCTGTCTGGAAGAATCAAGATGTCTGCAAGTGTTAAAAAAGATGTAGCACTTGGGGACATGGCTTAGTGGTGACATGACAGTGCTAGGTTAATCATTTGACTCAATGATCTTAGAGGTCTTTTCCATCCTTCATGGGTTTATGATTTTGTATTTACATTTATAAGTATATATATTTATATAGTTACATTTATAAGTAATTAGAACAAACTCAATTTGGAGTTAGAATTGTTAGTAACTTTGGGTGGTTTTTCACGTTTTAGAGCAAGCAGTTAATTTTATCCTCAAGACAAAGACAGTGCTGGGAAATCTGAGGCTCAGGTTTTCCAGAGCAGTTAAGAAAACACTGTTTTCATTGGGCATTCTGCAATACTATCACCCAGGTCACCACGTTGATTTAGAAGGTCATTCTTAATTTTCCTTGAGATGTTCAATGTTTCTATAAAACTCTTACTTAGCCATAAGATAATGTTGATCCAGTTGTACTCTCAGTTCATAAGCATTACAAATTCCATACTATACTAAGAAAAAAATAACATTATGAAAAGTTCTGTCAGCATTAACAACATATTTTTGATATTCAAACACCAGATGATTTCATATTACTAATTAGGGGGATTTCCAGGAAATGTCAAAAATGTCTTTGAAAGCCAATCTATGCTTTTAAGAAGATAATGTTTTGTTAAATAGAAATACATTAATGTCTCATTATCCAGCTAAATACATCCAGAATTCTTTTGCTTTCTACAATGTGTGTAGGTAGTATCATGAAATAACAGCCTCAACAATGCACTGTTTTAAGTACATTACTAAACAGATTTATATGTCTGTTTATAATGACATGTCATAGGTTTTCTTCTGAAATTAATTCATATTTTTACTAAAGTTAGGCCTTTAAACCAAGTTAAGGAGTTGGAATATTCTCTATTGGATCTCTGTTTTTTTAAATGTTTCTTTCTCTCAGTCACTTAATCCCATGCTTACATGGGGTCACATACCTTTCCTCACTGTATGTACTGCAGAGTGCCCAAAATCACAACATAAGCAACATAGTAATGAACTGTAACACTGCAGCATGAACCAAAACATAGAAATGTGAGGGGCATTCCGAAGGATCAAAGGACTTCCATTGAAAAACAGCTTTTTTTTTTTTTTTTTTGGCTTCCAGGGTACACACCAACAATTAGAGACTTCTAAAGTCTCTAATTCTTCTGCAAAACATTAATGCTGCATTGGTAAGAAACTGCAACAAACTGAAGAAGCTCCTAGAACAGAGGTCAAACCTCAGTGGCATTAAACCACACCCGTCATCTTAAAAAAAACCACTTGTGTGCCATGTATACATACAAACAAGTATCCAAACCCATCTCCTTTTCTTTGATAAGTGGATCAATATTAGCACAAAATGGCCTTTCCAGCTTGGACAGAGTGTCAAATCCTTTAGGACTGCCTTCTGAGGATCCCTTGGCAAGCCTCAACATGAGAGAAGTGGTGCTGCTAAAGACAAACCAGGAGCTACACTGATAGCTTAACAGAAGGTGCTAAAAATTCGAGGCCACAAAAAGCTTTCCAATCTGTTAACAGTTTAAAACCAGGAAGATGAAAAAAGAAGTTTAAGCACATTATGGTCTCTTCTGTTCACCCTAATTCTTTATCTGTGACTTTGACTCTTAGGTTTTGGTGTCTGTGTATATTTTCAATAAATACCTTCGGTGAGTCAATTTTAAAGTTTTTCAGATTAAAAAGTAAAATAATTATCAGCCATTTTGGGTGACTCCATTTGCCAGGTTTTAGATTAGGGTATTCATTTCTTTCAAGCAGAATTAATAACACAGAACACTAACTCATTAAAGGAAAACATAATAATGTATTCAAAACCACAGAGAATGATAATGACAGAAATAAGAAATAGCTAAGAAACACCACACATAGATATAGATACATACACACAAATACAAACTCTTTTATGTCACCTTACTTACTATAAGGATGGTAGTCTTCAGTTGCATAGATTTCTTCCTCATTCCTATACAGCTGGTAAATAAGCCTGTTAGAATTTGGAGAGTCAGGGGAACTCCATGAAAGATTGATAACAGAGGAATTGAGAACTTCTCCTGTAGGAGGAGGTTGCTGGAAAGGAGCTAAAACATACAAAAACTGAGGTTGTAAAAATGAAAGTAATCAATAATCACACAAAATTAAATAAAAATGCAAAGAAACTGCTAAGCTTTCTTCAACAAAAAAAACCTGTTGAGTAAATGCACGGTCACCAGGGCAAGACACTAATAGACTAAACAAATCCATCCAAATGCTCTCCAACAAAGCTTTTTATCCATTAAACAAGTGTATATATTTAAACAAGTTATGAATAAACTTAATCCCCCTTTCCACTCCAAAGTAAAGCAAGTGTTTTCCAAACAGTTTGGTTCCAAGACCTATATGCAACAAGAACAAATTTATCTGGTCACATTATTGAAGTTTCTAGTTCAATTAGGATTTATTTTTTCAGAGGATTCATTCCATTTAAGCACAGACCAGGCATAACTTCCTCTAGTAGAATACAAATGGAAAGTCCAACTAAGTACAGGTTTTACTGAAGTGTTAAAATAAGCTTTATTAATGTAATAAAATCACAAAAATATAAAGGGCAAAATTTTGAAGTTTATTTCGGCAATTCACTTCCATTTGTTTCCAATGAAATTGAAACCCATGAGAGCAAGATATCCAACATTTTAAGAAATCAGCTTGACACGTTTATTTACCAAAACACAACTCAACTACCACCTCCATTAACTTTGAAAAATGTGCTGCTTAATTGCACTAGTATTAATAAAGAGAAAAACAAACTTGAAGTTCAGAAGCCAAGTGCCTCACATTTTACGAAAGAGCATTCGAAGTCCCTCCTATGTCTCTTTTGTAATCCAAATGCATGATCATGGTCCTTCCTAAAATAATATTTAATACTAAGTAATTAAACTTTATGTACATAGATCCACACGTGTTGACATAAACGTACATTTTTATGGATGGACTCGATCATCTCAAAGGTCCTTTCCAACCTAGATGATTCCATGATTCTATATTTATGTTATTATTCAGGTCAGAGCATAAGTCCACAGCTTGTTGTAGGATCTCCAGTAATCCAGATCTCCAGTAATACTAAGGAAAGCCCTACTCGCTGTCCCTCCTAGCACCATGCACTAGCACAGAAAAGGACAGGTCTGTTTTGGCAGACAATAACTGCTATCAACAGCAGACTGTGCCATTTCCCTATCCTCTTCACCAAGGGAGTGTGGATCTAAAAGAAAACATTTTGCTCAAGGAATGAGAATAGCCCAGGGTAGTACAGAAATCAGCACACGGAGTAAGCTACCAGGAGCTGGATTCCAAACCACCCGACTAACTTTCCTCCCCCACATTAAGTATTCTAGGAGAATATCAAAATTAGAAACATGGAATTTTTTTCTTCTTTTTATAAACTACCATCTTCATTATGTGGAAATTTTATTAATATCATCAAAAGTTAATTACTGAAATCTGTTCAGCCAAGCTAACAGGAGATGAGAAGCAAAGAATGAAGTTGCAGACAGAAAATGTCACGAAGACCTCAAGCCACACAAGTGATAGATGTAGAGACCTATGCCAAAATCAGTGGGCCACACTATATACAAGTTTTAATACAGATCTAGAAAGTGAGATGAACCTATTTAGAGTAAGATAATGAAAAGCCCTTCTTCTGCTGAAGTCTCTCAGCCAAGAAATAGCACAAGATATTTCTAGATTTCATCGGATTGAACAGAACATAATCATCACTCCCCTCAAAAAGCATAAAAAGGTTGTTCTGCTGCCAATCTGGAGCTTTTGAGTTCACCTCACTTAGGAAGTGAATGTATGCTGAAGTGTCTACAGGAGTAAAGTTTGAGAATCAGAGGAAACAAGGGTTCCTAAACCCCTTAGCATTTCAGAAATATTCTCTCCATGTAACACATACTTACAAGACCTGAGCAATAACAGAAATTTACCAGCATTGCCTTCATTCCCCACTGGCAGTCTCAAACTACTGCATGTTGCTTCCATATGTTTGCTGGTTTGAATTCTAAATATGTAAACAAAGTACTGTATTGCACATTTTTGTGTAGCAGCTAAGATATCGATAAGGAGAAAAATTGCTAAGGAGAAGGTCTTTTCCTTAAAGAACACTAGTTGGACAGTGACAGCAACTTACATTTGGTTCCCTTGGCAAAGACTTATAACCAGTAATGAATGTGTCAACAAAATACTGTTCTGCAATGAAAATAACCACAACTGCCAAGCCAGGCAAAGCTCCTCATCTGTCCAACACGTTCAAATATTTTGGTATGAATAACCAAAATACTTCCATTGCTATATCCTTTATGTCCAGAAGAGGACTCCGCTTGTCATTTAGAAAACTGCCTGATGTACGTTTATCTAAGTAAAATCTATTGTATTATTCCTCTGTCATACTATTATTAATCAATTTTATAGTTGAATTGCTATTGACCTTTATCCAATGTGTATCCCAACACAAATAAGCAGGTTGGCTTATGTTTGTAAAGCACTTTGAAGATGAACAGCATCATAAAAGTGCCATGTATTATTATTACACATTTATTTGAAATATCTTACATTTTTTAAAGAAACAACGAGCCAATCAACTGCCTGAACAATAGATACTGTGCCTTCTACAGAAGAGTATGGAGAAAAACAAAGCAAAACTATTTAAACACTTTCAAACTTGGAGGAAAGCTAAAAAAATCATCTTTGGGAAAAAAGCAGTCTCTCTACGATATCCATTTGTAACGCTGTGCATTCTACAATGCATATTATTTGAAATTTAAACTAATTTAAAATGAAATACAAACTGATATCAAAGTGAGACCTTTCTCTACCTGTAAACATTTTGTGCATTTACATCTCTTCTTGCAAATCTATAGTGTTCACATGTCACAGTTACAAATACCATATAAATACGCACGCAGAACACACAAAGAAATACTTTGTTGAAGGAGGATCCAGAAACATATTCCAGAGATAACTTGGAAATGTCTAACCCTGTTGTTGCATTACACACGGCTACCTGAGCTGACTGTCACAGTATGACCACTGTGGCCATTATTAATTAGGCCTGCTGACAGAGATGTCCAATTAGCATCTGCAGAGTTCCTCACTCACCACTTACAGGCCTTCCAAAACTGGGCTGTTAACTGTGCATGGCAGTAATGTGTGCCACCAAAATGTAACCCAGCTCTTTCAAAGGGAGCTGGGGTCCTTCCCACATGATTTGGCCTTGATGTCCTCAAAACCCATGTCTGAACATTGACCCAAAGACAACTTAAGAACTCACTTTTCTTATGACATACTTTTGCCTCTTCTTCTTTAAAATCACGCCAGCCTGGAGACTGTGCACTGGTGATCAAATCTGAACAAACAATTGTAACTAATTATGGCATAAAGGCTAAAATTGTGCCACTTCTTCATATCCAGAAGCTCCATTACAATTTGTTTAATACAGTTCATGATCTGACCCTCAACATAGCATTGGCCCCACCTCACACACACCGATTTATGATGCTCTGTTACATCACATCACATATTTTCCCAAACTGACTGAAAAAGTGCTCCAGGAGGAGAAAGGCAAAGCTACACAGCACTGAGGAGAAGATTTGGAATTAATCACCAGGAGCAGGTATTCAACAGACCTTCCATTCTTCCGATCTTCTGAAGGCAAGTGTCCTGCTTCCTGTCAGTGTCAGGAAAGGGGACTAAGCTGTAACTTGTACAAATGCTGTTGCATTTATGGGACTAAAAAGTGAACTCTCTATTGGTCAGTACAAAGAGCATGAGCAAGGGAACTACGGGTTGTCACTTCTCCCCGGGTTAGACTGCAAGCCTAAGGTGTGTATGACATGAAGGACTCTATACGTCTCTCTAAAAAACAGTCCTAAGATACAAGTGAAATGATTACCTGAACTTCAGTGGCCCTATATTTGGGGGTTGGGGAGGAATAAACCCCAGTTTTAGTACTACTGACCTAATTCAATACTCGCTAAATCAATTAAAAACTTTAATTTGAAAGACATGCTTTTAAGACCTAACATCCACTTACTTTTACTGCAGCCAAATAGGTTGTGGACATCCAAATTACTGGCATCGGGAACACAGTTGTCACATTTCAAGCCAGTTACAAATTGTTTACAAACACACTGTCCAGTAACAAGATGACAAGTCCCACTAATGGCTCCTGCAGGATGACAATTACAGTGCTGACATCTATAAACAAAAACAAATCAAGGAAGTGATCAACACACATCAACACTTCAGTTAAGCACAGTAGGGTTTTGTTTAAAAGATTCTTGGGCAACATAATTAAAACATCATAAACAGTTCAGTAGTCTGAAACAGAGCAGAAAATCTATTTGTCTGATTAAAAAAAACTTTAAAAAGGTGCCCACTATAAAAATAAATATTTCACTGCCAGAATAATATTTTAATTTGTATAAAAATGGCTTAAAATTAAAGAGCTTTTATATATATTGATCCAAACACAAACTGGATAATAATGTCTGGTAATAACCACATTATGCACTCAGTCCTGCATCTTTACTCACACCACCTTTCTTGAGAGCTGCAGAGTTCAGCGATACATATGTAACCAGCTGAAGAGCTTTCTGCACAAAATATGCAACCTTCTATCTCAGGGGGAAACTAGGCATTAGTTGGAAAAAATAAATCAATTAATAATTTCCTGTCCACAAAGGCAACTTAAGGTTGAAAAAAATAACATGCTGTGACTAAAGGAGAGTGAATGGTGACCAAAATTGGGAGGAAAAAAAACCCAGATTAAAAGAGTGACAGGAATCAAAACAGCAGAAATACTAATAACAGAAAACATGATTTCTTTGCAGCCTGAAGGACAAAATTTGATCTAGCTACAGCAAATAAATAACTAAATGTGCAAGTAAATTATTTTTAAATTAAAAAGAACAAAAAATTTAAAAGCACTGGTATCACACAAACGCCACACTTCAATTCTGTAAATCTCTCTGGCAGCAGAAGAATACTTTCAGGATTAATTTATGCTTTTGCTTTTGCATGTGAAACCTCTTGTGATCAACTTGTTCTTCACTTGATACACTATTTCCCCACTGACACTCATTTATAGCACAGATACCAATTGCAGATTGTGCAAATACTCAAAGAGTGGGAACATGCCAGAAATTAGGTAAAGCAAATGACTACATTTGTAATGTAGTATGCTACTCCTTCCAGTATAGACTGCCATTATTACAACAAAGTCAGCAAAGGCAAATAAAACTTCATACTTTAGATTCTAATTTCGCTATATTTTAATTGCTGCAGACTAAAAGAGTTCTGAAAAAAACACGGTCTGGGAGAAATATGGGAAAGTACATCACAGCTAAAACATATTGGGAAGTCTATACTTCCCTCCCCTTGACCTGAGCTGGAAAACTCCAATTCTCAGGCATATGCAACATCAGCCTCAGGGAAATTTTAAATTACTCCAGATGCCAGGTCCCAAGGTGATGAAGCAGCAAAAAGAAGCCAGAGAAGTCCAAAGCAGTCCTGCTATGTCCCCTTTACTCTGCTAACCTTAAGACTAGACAAGAGTCAATTCATACTTGGCTGATCTTTCCTTGGCCAGATCCAAGGAAAATATGTGGTGGTGTCTTTCCACAAGTTACTTTGCCATTTTCCCAGTCACCACCATCATACCATGGTCTGTATCTCTTTCTATCTATATGAAAGCAGAAATAAAAGTGAGTTCAATTATGTTTTAGGTATCAGCTTTTTAAGGCAAGGGAGACAGGAGGGGAAGGCGGAAATGGTTTCCACATTAGGACACTAAAATTCAGGTCGATAATCATTGAAATAGGCATTAAATGTGACAGATTTTTAAACAAGCTGAAGAAAACTTTTCACATACATTTTCTGCCTATCGCAGAGCTCTCTGTATTAGAGTTCCTTTATTCCACAGCAGCTCGTGTTGTGTGATCTCCTGGGGAATCATTCAACACCCTTAAAAAGGCTGATAAAAGCTAAAGCTGCAAAATAAGCTGCAAATTTGTTTTATGGACTAATATCCTTTTGAGAATAAATAAAATACATTCTCTCTTGGAAACCACTATACTGTAGTTTTCTCTCTTTTACAGTCAAGAGAAAAGGGCAATTTTTTCAAAAGTCCTTTCATCTATAGACAGTGCATCCAAATCCCCCTTCAAATAGAGGTTTTGTTTAGAGTATTTTAACATCATGACTAAAAACCCTGTTTAGTTACCAAAAAAAAAAGAATTACTTGCTCAGTAAGACAATATTTTACTATGATTTCACAATTTCATTACATGATGACTATTTAGTGTGGGAGGTGTTAACAAAAGTTTCTTGGTAGATAAGCAGAGAAAGACAAGCTCCTCTTATTGTTCCTGTATATTACTGCACTTCTTCTGAATAAGAGTCTCCTGATTGTTCTAGTTTTATCATTCACACATGACAATCAAACTCAATACCCATAGTCACAGCGACAGTTCTCAGCCTGGCATGGTGGGGCTGTTCCTTTCTGCTTGTTGCAGTTTTCTTCTAGGAAAAGTGTAGGCTCCCTACCTTCACCTATACTGAATAAGGCTCCTGATCCTGCAAATAACAGCATATATTTCATCATATTCTGCTCCATGGGATTACACATGATTTCTGTGTAATCATGTGCATCATTTTCTTAAACTGCAAAAAACTAGAACTGGATGTGTTGTTAGGCATAGTTCATGCTTTTCAGTCAGGATTAAGGATTTAGTCAATTAAGGATTTTCAAACAAAATATCCAAATTTTTAAAAAGAGAAGTAACTTTTACTCATGTGAGAGATATTTTCTGCATTCTTGCTAAATGCTACTTTTTCAAGGTACTCCAAGTCAAATACATTTGAGTTTTACTAAAACAGAATCATATATAATCAAGGAAAACAGACTTTTAAAACATGGAAAGAGAAATGTCATGCCAAGATGAATTGTGATATTGATTTTCTGAGGATAAATGGTTTTTGTAATATTAATATAGAGAAACCTTTATTACATTGACTCTCTAGGTGCAGTTAGAGCCTCTCCAGCAATCTGTTTAAAATCTTCATTTTTCATCCTTATGGGAAAACCTCACTTGCTAAATGGATTTCATAAACAGTAATCTGTCAAGATATATATATAAAGAGATAAACAATTTGTGATGTTCATTGACCAGTTCATTATAGTAAACAATACAGAGGTAAAGCATTGCAAATGTGTACAGATGCCCACAACCAATTACAGATCTGCTCAGACTGCTGCAAACACCCAGTATTTCTAATTCTTTAATCGCCAAGAAAATTTTCCTGCTTCATAACCTGAAATGCATTAAAGAATATGGAGTTCCTGTTTCGTCTCAAAAACACCACAAAATAAATCAGCTCACATACACATTCCTCAGAGTGGGAGAATTCTAAAGCCTCACAATCTCTGTGTATCACGACTTTTGCTTCTTTTGTGCTATTGTGCCAAGACAGATATGTGGTTGCCACTGCAGATAGCTCACATCCTTTTCTGTCCTTAAAAGACACTTGGAGCAAGGATGGCTTAAATGACCTGGCAACTTTATGGAGAAAGAAAAAGCATATTACTCTTTTTATGAAGATATTAACAGTTAAAGAAATGGAATAAAATAGATTAACAAATAAAGACCTGCATTATCATTTTCAGTGGCTAAAAGTTTCTGCCTGAGGAACAGAGGTACATTGCCCAAGAAGACAATGAAAAGGGAGTCAGGAAAATGCAACACAGGTTAATCATGGTAATGTACTACCAGAGTAGTCTTCAATACTGTCATGAGGATTAACTAGTATTAAAGCACTAAAGACAACTCAGATTTAAATTCCAGAACTCTAAAAACTTTCTATCTTTACAACAAGGTCTGGATCTAGATAATTTATATTTCCACATTTTGAATTTCCAAACACAGGTTAAAATGCAGGTATTTGAAAGCCAATATCTAACTCGGGAAAGCTATTGCTTAGCACAAATGTGCTAAAACTGAGGGGCAGGGGGAGAATCTATTTCAAGTAACTAAAGAAAAAGGTATCATTAATAGTAAGGAAAATATATTTCAAAGGGAACTTTAATATTACACAGACTTTATTTCTCACCATTAGAAATGACAGGAAGTGAAAATAGGAAGTCCTTATTCCTACAGATTACTTTATGGCCATTAGTAGATGCCTCTGTGACCCGAAACAGTAAAAAATAATTTTAAAAATCTCCTAATGAGTGACAGTAACATAAAAGTTAAAGTGAAAAATCTGCAGAATAATGTCAAATATATGCAAGATGACACTGATAATCACTGCCTAAAAGCATGTCTACCCCACACTAGCTAGGGGAAAGGAGCAGAGGGAGGGGAATGTTGTACAGATTTTGCTTCTGCCTGTGGTATGTGGCTTGGGTTTTTTTAAAGGCAAAAATACCAAATGTAACAAAACAATTTAACACCATCAGTCTGCATGAAAGGATGATAGCAGAAGAGCTGTGCAATCTTTGTGGGAAATATTTTAAAAGGAATTTGAGATTGTGAGAACTAGGCAAGAAAGATGATCCTGGAAAAAAAAAAAAGAGAGCAATAGTTGAAATAACAGTGCACTATATAGATATGTTTTTCCCCTTATAATCCAGGGAATCCATATAATTCCAATGTACCTAAAGACCCCAGGCTACATTAGAAATACAATTTACCCTGTGGCACATAACAAAATGTTGAAAAAGAATATACTGCTTCAGAAAAAAAAATCTTTAGGAATAAAGATACAGTGAATATTTGTACTGCTGTTAGCAAAGGAATTTTGGAAAGTCAGGGATATCTGTAGCTTTCCCCTTCCCTTCCCACCGTCTCCCACTAAATCTTCCTGAAATCTTCAAAAGCATTCACTAGTTATAAGAATGGCAAATTACCTGCAATTTAATAGTCAATGTTTAACACCTCAGAAAACAACACATCTTACTGAAGATGCAGAGGCAACGTAGGGAAACAATTAACAAATTGCTATACCTTAGCCTTATACACCTTTGATGCTGTTTCTACTTAAATCTGTGGCAAAATTTCTATTTCCTTCAGCTCATGGGAGCACAGGGGATTGTGTAATGCATCACACGTAAATCAGAGTGCACACATGAACTCATAGAAGGATTGAAGTAACTAGAACACATTGTCACTAAACCCTTGACTGAGCCATGAGAAAAAATGTAACAAGGATCACAATAAGTGATGTGTAAAAAAAGAAACACTCACCTCCCTGTGACAGAGTCAAATCCAAAATAAAGTTCTTTGCAATGTTCACATGTCTGTCCTGTTACAGAGGCATCTTGGCAACTACATTGGCCAGTGAGTTTATCACAGATCGGATTCAGGGAACCAGCTATGTGGCACAGGCATGGCAGACAGCCAGTGATGCTGGATGGAGAAAAATAAAAACCTGGAAAAGAAAAGGAGTTTGAGAATCTGTTACCTCTCTTCAGACTCTTAGCCAGAGCAAATGCAAAATAGGGAGAGTACATTAACATGTCTGTGGGGAAAGTAAAGACTCAAGGACATGAGAAGTACTCATGAATGCACCACAAGCAGTAGAAACAGGAAATAACAGAGAAGAGACATTAGTCCTTTCCAGTCTAGAGATCTCAGCTCTGAAAATGGCCATCTGCAAACCATAAGAAATGCACATAACTTCAAGAATGTCTCTTAATTTTTCTCAAGCAGTGGTTAGCTTAATCCTTGAAACATAATGTTTCTTCAGAAAAACTACATCTGATGAGCATTCCTAGGTTCTATGTAAAATTTGTATTTTACTCCTCCTCAACATATAGCTTGTATCCTACACAAATACTTTTACACAAACTAATAAACTGATAAAAGAAAGTTACTGATCTGGTATTGAAAAGCTTTCACTCCGAATTCTGTCCTGTTCCTGTATTATTTCCAATTATGAACTTGAGCATTCACTTCACATTCCCCACAGTATTTTTGTTATGCTTCTGCTACACTATCTTTCATCCTATTGCCCTCACAAGCAATCTTTATTTATGCTTTTAACACATTACTGATAAATACAGTTAGACACAGTTTATACACCTCTAATCTGGTCATTGAAGGATTTACCCATTATTCACAACCTCACCTAAAGTTCTAACAAAAGAGCTTTTACACACATTCTCTTAATGATGGTGTTCCACTTGCATCATCTTCTTCACTATGTATGGACTTAATAATTTCTTTCTGATCAGAAGACAATTAAAGTAATGGCATGCTAGTAAAAAATATAATTACATAAGTTTCCAAAGTGTTTTCTATTTTTACCAGATCATTAATAAACATCTCACTGTGGTTTTTTTCACACAAGTTGCTCTTCTCTTTATTCTTCCCCCTCCCTCCCTTGGAGTGGTACAGTTTATTAAAAACACAACAATGCATGGGAGCCCTGCAAACGATCCTGATGGCACAGTATTAAGAGACACTAGACAACAACAAGTACCTATCTTGGAACATGAATCCTAAAATAGGGCCATTGATACGAGTTTCTATCTCCCTTAGCTGGTTGCTATTAGTTATTATTGTACAACTTCAATAGAAAAATTTCAGCTGCTACTGAAATATGCAGCATTTGCACAGACTTCTCAGACACTTGCCCTCTCTCCAGATCAAGTTCAATCAGTAGTTTCTTAGTCATGTTCTCAGCTACTGAATATTTTTTGCTGTCCAATAACTTCCCGATGTCCTGCTTTATAATAAGGAGCCCAAAATTATATTGTAACATGTCATATTGCCCAAGGCCTTATTATTTGTCTTACAAGAGATAGCTCTATATATACACCCCTAGGGTGGTATTCTCTGTCTTTGCAGCAGTGTTACACTGTAAGCTCATATCCAAATAGCAGAGGAACTAAACAAATTGAAAACATTAGAATTTTACTGCTCAAATCTTTGTTCAAGTTTAGCCTCTGGTCCTCGGTGAGATAAATCTCAAGTGGACAGTGAAGTGATATCAGTCTCCAGTTAACATACATTCGCATCATAAAAAACCACGCTGTTGGCACTTTATTCCAGAGAGGCCCCGAACTGAGGCACCACAGAGAGCAAATAGCCTGAAGTTATTAGTGAGGCAGCATGTATTATCTCCTGCTGCACTTCTCCGCGCTGCACAGTGCCCATCCTGTGCATAAATAGAGGAGACCATTTCCCAGCAATGTCACTCCTGAGCACAATGAACAACTCCACTCACAGAACCTAACAGGAAGGCTGGAAACAAGTTTAAGCCTTGGACTCAGGCAGAAGGTCAAAGTACTTCTTCAGGACCCACTTTATAGTTGCAGTAAATGATAAGCACTCAGGCTAAACCAGATCCTTGACCATCTGAAATTTTGCATGGAACTATGATTCTATGATTCTTTTGTATAAAAGTACATCTAAGAGAAGTCTGTGATATAATGGGCAAATAAGCACACCTCTAGAAAATAAATTCATTTTCCCTGAGCAGGATCAATTATTACAGCATATACTGCTTTTATTGTTGAAGTGAAATTACTAATTATAATCTATACCTTAGTGTTAAACATCCTGGCTCTCCTACAGCCATACTTCCTAAACCACTGTAGAGCATTAAAGGATTTGGTAGGATATTTTTTATTATAATCTTTTAGAAATGCTCTAAAAGTTTCTGGACACTACCACAATTATTTTTTTTCCTTGAAGTAGCAGGTAAAGGCAAAACTTCTTTTGAAAGTGAGGGATAGGAAAAGGCAAAATATTTCTTCCCCAAACTAATTTGTAAGTAAATTAATATGATTAAATGTAGAGAAAAAAGAAGAAACACCAGATTAAAAATTCATATTGTCATATTCATTATTATTATTATTTACTTCCACCATTTAGAATTTGACTCCACCTAGGAAAGAGTAACAACTTAATGCAAGCTTAATTTACAGCAAGGTTAGAAGGGCTCATAAAAGTTGCTTTATGAAGGATCCACTGTTGTATAATAGAGCCAATTTCCAATTTTAAGACAGCCACTGCAAATCTCTGTGATATCTATGTACATAACTAGTATTATGCTTTTTCTTTTTCAGTTTTTTTTAATTCAGCCATAACTGATCACATTTGTCAATCAAACAACTCTTCAAAAGGAAGAATGAAAGTCATAGCAAAGTATTCAGCTTCTTTTTTTTAATCATCCTCTTAGCAATTCTCCCTCTGCCTAGAGAAGGAACACATGACCAATTCCTTAGCACTTTTACATGCTTACCGTCTACAGCAGCAATGCTCATTTCTTAACCACAGGCTGGGCTTCAAAATGCTCAGTTAACCACACCAGCAATGTTGTCACAAGATAATTCACATTCTTCTGGACAGCAGAAGTACTATGTACACAAACCCTCAGTACTGGTGCTCAGACACACATCCTACATGCCACTTTACATCTTTTCCATACTATGTAGCATTCTATGCAGACCTGTGGTTACAGAGTAAAGAACTTACACAATGCCTTTTTTACAGCTCTGCTGCCCTCATAACAAGATACAAGACCTATGTTGAATAGGATTTGTGAGGCACAAATCCCAGCTAGTAACACAGTTCCAGAACGAGGCAGGGACAAAATGTTCACAACGATTTGGGGGCTGAAGAGAACCTTTGTTTCAACCACTGCAACCTAGGACATCTCAAAAGCAAGTTTATGTACAAGGTAAAGCTGCTCTTTCACTTTGTTTCATGTTAAGAGTCAAGCATTCCTCTCTTTGCATACACCATTAGTTTAAAGAAAAAATAAAACGTATACCATTCTACCAAAATGTGACTTGTATGAGAACAAACTGGAAAACCAGAGGTCATGGATACAGCCTAACAGATGAAATACATGGCTCCAAAAAGAGTTTTAAGAAAAACAGTCTCCTTATAAAACAATTTTCAAAAGCTTCAAACAGTCTGACCTTTTCTCAATTGGCAAATCTTCCCGCATTAAGGTTTTGGTAACTTTTGGAAACTTCTTGGATTTTATCAAAGCACATAAAAGATAACACTACACTGGGATGTTACTTTAAATGCCACTTACCTTGTGTCATAGACTAGAAATGTCCCAACAGACTCAGAAATCCTCAATATGTTTTCAGGGCTGCCAGTATTAACTAAATTGTGTGTGCTTTAATTGGGCTGTGGTGGCTACATACACACTTGGAGTACATTTTCTTATAAATTTGGAGTATGTTTTCTTATCTTTGTCCCAAGACAAAGCCATAGCACATGTTTAGAGTACTTGAAACCAATTAAAATCTTCTATATTTCTATATGGAAGACTTTTTACACTCTTCCCTGTTTTGGAGAAAAGTTTCTTTTAGAACATACTAACAAAGACTATTTCTATAAAAGTTAGAAATTTTAAACATCTAAATGAGCTCTCACTAAAACAGTGAAAATAGCACAGCTCACTGTGCTCTACTAAGAGCAATACAGCGCTTTTACAAAGACAAGAATTTATCCTTCCACCTGCAGCGCAGAGCTCAGTGCTCAGCACATACATGCTTTCAGCTATTAGTTAGAAAATTTAAAAATAATACTTACACAAATACTTTAATTATTTCTCTTTTTAAGAGGAACTATTGTGGGACTATTCCTCTGAGTGCCATGTAAGCTTTTCTACAAACCAGCCTGTTCACACTATCAATTAAACCTTTTTAAACCATTTAGCTCTGCATAAACCCTGGCCTTTCTTTTCCAAGGACAAGGGCGGTCACTGACTCGGGGAGCCTTGACATCACTCCTCTGCCGATCTCTGATTAAGTGGCTGCTACAGAGGGTTAGCAGGTCAAATAGCACTGGAGGAGGAACTAAGAAAAACAGAATGCTGCCTTATTTATTAGTATACGTACCTAAAATAATTTAAATGAAAGCATTTTAAAAAATACTTAATGGAGGTTAAGCAGCTTTTTTAACCTCTGTTCAAATTATTGAATGGCATATTAAAACCAATGGAGCTATAATGTACCTTTTAATGTGACCTGCTACTTGAATAAATTGCATATGTATTTAACTTGAACTAAATCTATCTGCTTAATATTATGATGAAGGGTAGGGTAATATTACCTATAGTTTCACTTTACCCACCTACTTTTTAAAACAAAAACACTGAAATATAACTACAGAGCTCCCCACTTATAATGAACTTTTAAAGTCTGTTTACAAATATGGCACAAAATCTTGAACAAATATGTAGCAACTGCAAATATCACCTACTTGAAGGGCCAAACTGTAAGCAGTCCTTGAGCAAGCCAGCACAACCCCAACACAGCAAGGCAGGTGAATGCTTTCTAAGTGGCATGTTTGCCAGCCTCATCAAAGTTTAAGCAACCATTCCTGTGCCTCCTGCCATGCTCAGCTTTATGCATGAAGTGCCCTTCCTGAAGAGCATGCACTCTGCCTTCCAAATCTACATTTTTCATTATGAGGATAGCTGCTGTTCATTAAATTATGCCAATTTACCTCTTATTCAGGGATTGGGACACGATTATTTGTGTATTTTCTCAATATCTAGAAGTAGCCTAACCTTATTTTGGATATGTTGAAACTGCAGTAATAATACAAATTACAGAACATATGGAAATAGAATAAATATTTGATGGTGATTAGGATAATAAGGCTTCCTTCTCAGACAGGAAGAAATGGAAAAATAATGAATAACATATGTCAAAGACATGTCAGACATGAAGCTGTCTAAACACATATTAAAAACTGTAGGAAATGATAACAAACAAAGAAAAGCTTAACTAAATCAAATCAATTGTCTTCCAATTTCCTTACCTGGTTTACACTCGTCACACCTTCTCCCCTGGCGCTGAGGCAGACAGACACACTGCCCAGAAACATGGTCACAAACTGTTCCTGCCAACGTGCCATGAGCATCACAGTCACAGGGCTGGCAGCCGCCGACGTTGCTCATGCTGAGGTTGTACGCATGCAGCACGCACTGACTGCACCGAAGGCCAGTGACACCAGCTTTGCAAGGACACTGTCCTGTCGATTTGTCACAAAGCAGAGAGCCATTTACTGTCCCTGCCTTCTCGCAGTTACATGGCAGACAAAGAAAGGAGTGACCTTTCTGCACTCGGTGGTACCCATCTAGGCACTCGTCACAGCGCCTTCCCCCGATATTTGGTTTACACGCACATTGCCCCGTCCTCGTGTCGCACACGGTTCCCGAAATCGACCCTGCAGCATCACATTCACAAGCCTTACAACCGGTTACATCCAGCCCATAAAAGTTGTCCATGCAGGTGTCACAGAGAAGCCCTTTCACTCGTTCTTTACAATTGCACTGCCCGGAGAGAGGGTTGCAGAATTGGCTCACTGAGCCGTGGCTGTTGCACCAACAAGGCTCACATCCATCTTCATTAGAATATCTGAGAGCTTTAAATCCAAAATTGCAACTATCACACCTCAGACCTGGAAAGAGAAAAGGAATTAATAAAAAAACCCCTCAAACCGTAAAAGCTATTAGTTTCATTTTTAAAAAGGGTAAGTATGCTACACTTGAAATAAAAAAAAAAGGGAGGACTAATATTCTTCACCAGCATAATTAACAGGAGTGACAAGGCTGCACAAATCAATTGAGTAACTGTGGCATCCCCAAAATCTGTTTACTTTTCCAATTTGTTTCAGAAGCAATGCCTTTCTGCTGGCCTCTCAATACAATTAAGGATACTTCTGCAAGAGATTCTTTGTAACATTTCTAAGACAAAGCAGAATTAATCTCTTTGTCCCCCAGAACAGCACCTGTTGCACAATCAATGCCTACGTGAACTCTTCACCCGATATTGTAGAAACCCAATACACAGAGAATTACACAGGGCTCACAATCTGTTCTGATAATAGATCTATGTATTATATTAAAAACATTAAATACACACTAGGACAGCACAAGTTCGACTAATTATAACAAATTATTTGCTTAACCCCATAGTTCAGTTTTACTATTGATTGCATTTATGTTAGTCTTTATTGTTAGCCCTTGCTGAACGCAGAAAATGTTTTCCATAATCCGAAATGAAATATTTTTATCTAAATGATTTAGTTAACTCTGCAGTGCATTAAAATAGAAACTGTTTTCTTCATGCTTCATCCTGTAGTTTTATTAGTCTTGTTTTCAAAGTCAACACTTGCTTTATCCCTGCCCCAAGGGATGGCATTTATATGTTAGTTTATAAAATGTACATTACAAGAAAGCAAACTAGATTATTATATGAAAAATGCAAATTCAGTTATGTATTTTTCCCTTGCAGTGGGAAAATCCTTCACTATGAAGCTATGACTTAATTGTTTCATATAGGAAAATATAAATACAATCTTCTGGCAAAATATTGTCATCATTTAAAAAAACACAAAAGCATACAAAAATACATCTAGCAACCTACATGTAGAGAAATAAAACTAAAAATGGTAGGGAATGAATTATATATATGGATAAAAACTCAAAAACTCCAACAGAAGGCGAGTTCCTTTAACAGTGATGAATGACTCACCTAAGGCATATCATTTAATTTCAATAAGGAAAATAAAAAAGGACCACTATTGCTGCAAATTTTAAAAATAACTGTATTGTTAACAAGAATTATGACTCATTTTGAACTATTAAAATTGGTCTACATGGATTCATATCATATCAGTTTTAAAAATATGCGCAGTGCTTATTTGAATATGCCATACATATTCCTGACAGGTAATCTATTCCTAACGATACTGAGGAAGGCCTACAGGGCATCACATTCAATGTTAACAAGTACAGGGGAGTTAGCACGCTTGGCATTTAATTCACATTCTTCTACCTTTTTATTCTAGATGAATGACCTACTTTAATAAAATTATTGGTGCTAATGTATTTTACTGGTGATAGAATCATTAGTAAGATTTAACAGTTGTGTTAACTCTAACAGTTCATGTTTCATAACATTGCAGACCATAGTTGCATTTTTCTGTTATCGTGTTTGTTTAAATAGATGAAATGGCAATAGACAGATTGCTCTAAAAACCAATTTAGAAATCCAAAGAGGAAAGCTCTCTGGTAAAGTTTGCTGCACACGTTTCAATACACAGAAGCTTATTTACTATTGGTTTGGAAAACAAAAAAGAGAATCTAGTCTGGAAAGAATTAGGTCTTTATCCTGCAAACAAACACTTGCATAATTACAGATGCTCATCATAGTTACAGAAAAGTGAAGAAAGCACAGAGCTATGCCTTTTTTTTTAGTAACTATTTCAGTGAAAATAAAAACAATTCTTAATGTTTTCATCAAGGGGATAAAATGTTTAATATGTAGACAACCAAATATGTGAGAACCAGACTGCATTTCTTGTGTGCCAAATTGCCACCAAGTTACAAAATGTTTTCCCAGGTTCAAACGTAAAATGTGGGCAAAAAATATATAATTAAGAATGCTCTGAAGTCCTTTTTCTTGAAGGTAGAGAAAGGGTTTAGGATGTACAGAGGTTATTTTTCTCCTCCTAGCACCCTTTTTGTTGTACAAAAAATACAGCATTCCACAGGAAAAAGGACTGAAAATGTTCAGGCTTCAATCAGTTTAGAGCTATTTTCATTATTTGTTGTTATTCTGCATTTTCTTCTTTCTTCTAATTTCCAAAAGCAACAAAGACTTACAACATTATAAATGACTCAACATTCACAATTAAGGGTATATATAATATCAAATACATTAACGTGTACTTGAACATTATTAATGAAACCCAGAACCTGGTTAGGGTGAAGAAAAAATAGATTACTAATTCTGTTAATAACAAAGCAGAAAAGGAATTTTTCTTTTTGAGACATATGTATAGTCTGAGACATGTACAGTTACCATGCAAGGCTCACTTTATCAGGAAATTCTCCTTGCATAATATTCCCATACATCAACATTTCAAAGTGTATTATATATACTGTGTATTTTGGGCACTTGATAAATTTTGTCCTTATGTGGCTGTGGCTCCCCTCAAATATGCTGGAAGTAATAAATTGCTATAATCAAATCTAATTTCTGAAAAATACCTGTGGGAGTAACAAACAAAAAAGCACGTCTTGTAAAAAAAAAGATAAATAACACAGAAGGTAGCAGTTTATTATAATCAGCTTGGCATTGAATTACAAAATTAAAATTATGTGGCCCTTGATAACTAACCCTAGCTATGTACATGATCTGTGGAATTATGTTGACTTATTTTGCATTTCATAGGAACAGTTCAAAGAAATATAACAGAAAAAAATTGATAGATTTATCACAAAGGACCCTGTAGCACGGAATATTTTGAGGAAAAATCCATTTATTTTGGTCTATTAAGAAAACTAGCATGGAAACAATTTGCTTAGAACTCATTAAGTATAAAACACGTTGAAGAAGTGTTAATTTCCTAAAAGAAACATCTACGCAGTAAGCAAATTACATTATTTCTGTGACTTATTAGTATGGAGCTATGTAAGCTAACGTAGCTATTCCATAAAGAAACTTCTAAAGGGTTGATTAAACTAAGCTTCAAGCTGTAGCTTGATAGAATTATTAAATTAATAATTTTCCAACAGTTAATTTCATTCATTTTTGCAATCTGCCTTCAGCAAAGAAGCTTTCTATACCTTTCATTTAGAAACCAAGTGTGTTTTATTTCCAGAGGAAACAAGAAAAATGGCTCCGAACTCTTACATTACACATACCAATAACATTTGCTTTGCACTTGCACTGTCCTGAATTTTGGTGACAGGTAATATCTCCATTGACTGTCCCAGAGGTATTACAGTTACAGGGACTGCAGCCATCAGGGTTTGACTGTTGCAGATTGTAGAATCCTTCCTGGCACTGATTGCATTGTCTGCCAGACACATGTCTCTTACAATTACACTGGCCTCCAATCTAGAAAGATACAAAATATTATAGAATGATGAACATATCTATTTTTAGATGATACATTCATTAGCAACAAGAATGGGAGTATGAGTGGGGGGAGAAAATTTTAAATGGAACAGAAATAAAAAAAAACCGCGAGCATTTTTTTGATTTGTTGAGAGAGAGGAATAAAGAGAAATACTGAATGAGTGTACTAATTCGACTTTTAAATGGAGTTTAGAAGTCCTGTTCTTTCAAAAAAGAAAGGAAAAAGAAGTGAGTAAACAATGCAGCCATATTTACCATCTGGACAGAGAACCTGCAAAGAATACTTACCAAATTGCATTGTATACACAGTGACTTCTATTAAAATGAATACTTTTTGAATCACAGTTACCATAAAGAACTGTCATCTTCAAAGGTCAAGTTGTGCATTTTTTGTTCTGCCTATATGCTTATTTCTTTTAGGAAAAGTGTTAGTTAATGAAGCAAAATTGAAGGTTTTCCATTCTGATAAAACATCCAAGGCACATTTCCTCTTCCTTTACTGAAGGATGTGATCCAACAGCTCAGCAACTGAAACCCTCTCCCTCTTTTCTTGGTTCAGCTGGGATCCAAAACATACCACTTCAGTGGGGGTATGTAAAGGTCCTTGCCTACTCCCTAAATATGTAGCATTGCTATTCAGAAGGAGCTGACACATTCTGTGTTATGCCTGGACCACGATCTGGGAGTACAACTCTCACACTTTGTGCAAGATCTAAGGGCTCCTGAAAAGCTACCTCCATTTCAGACCTCTGAAAGCCAGGGAAAAACCCCAATCTCTATATTCATCACTTTCTAATATGGTGGGGAAACCAACCACAGGGAAAGAGCAACGGCACAGGGATGGAAAAACAAAGACATCGGTTAATGCACAGCATAAAAACAGTACCAGGGGGTCAAAGCAACACAGAGATGGGAACTGGCAAAAGGTTAAGGATTCATAATCAAGGAAAAAAACTAACTTTCCTAACTAAAGTACTCTGGCAAATGCAGAGATGGAAGCAAATAAAGAAACTCTGTATTATAAGGAGTTTTCTTTGGGTCAGCATATTTTTTTCAGTGCAAATATTTATAGATATAAAAAAGCACAGTAATTCAAAACCAGTATTCATCTAGGACATCAACAGCTCTAGTTCAATGTACTTTGCTTTTAATTAGCTACAGGAACAAAAATTTCTCTTAACAGTTGCCTTTTTAATCTTTAATCCATGAGTCAAGCGAAGCTGAAACAACAGGAGAGACAAAGCTACTTGGAAGTTCCCCTCAAAATAAATACTATTATCACACCCTCAAGTCTACAATGAAGCTCAAAGCTTTATTAATACAAAACAGAGTATTTCAACATCTAATAGTAAATTCTCAGTGCAGAAAATACTGAATAAAAGTTAGAGAAGCATGCACTCCTACCCCTTCCTCATAAAAGGATTCTGTAGTCCATAAAATCTCTTTAATATGACTGCTTGATAGAGATCTATTACTCATGTATCAGCCTTATTTTTCAGGAAGATGTAGATATTAAAATAGCAGGACAACAGCAAGTACGAGAAGAGTTAAAAGACCACAATAGCCGAGAACACAGCAACAAGGATTTTCAAGTTAATTTCCTTTTAGACTGGATTTGATCTAGATATTTAGTGTATTATAACAGACCCAGTCATGCATCACAGCCATTCATCAGAGAACTCACATGTGAAAAGCAACTCTGAGTTTAATCCTAAATGAAGAAAAATACCCAGTTTAATGCATAACTGTAAAAGAAACATTTTTATGTTAGTGATCGCAGCATACCCAGGTTACACAATAACACTCAACTCATACCCAAAAAAACATTTAAGTTACTTCAAAAGCTACCACAGGAAGGAAAACATTACATGCAAAATGTCATCTTCAATAAGTGAAAATAAGATCAAAATAGGAACGTAAGTAAGAGAGAATAACCACCACCAAATTTTAAAACTAGAACAAGGCAACACAAAAAATGAGCATTTAACAAGAAACATACCTAAAGCATGAAGGGGAAAAAAAAAATTAATGTCAGAAACAAAGGAAGACTACCACAGAATCAGGGCAATAAATAACTGTGTGGTATGATTAGCAGATTCAGAGTGGATATCAGAATTTCTCATTAAAAGAGAAGTGCAGCATCAGTAATAGGCTGTCCAGAGATGTGGAATCTCTGTTCCCAGAGGTATCAAGATTTATCCTGACAAAATCACGACTGACTGCATATAGCACTGACAACAACTCTTCTTTGAGGAGAGCAGATGACCAGCTAAAGCTTTTATGGTTATGTGTAGCATTCAGGAAAGAGAACCACAACAGAGATTGCAATGGAAGTCTTCCACAGCTCCTCACAATGAAAGAGGTGCTACCTTTCTATTTCAGGAATATTTTTTAAGAGTGATTTAAAACCAAAAATGTCAGAAGAAAAATATTTTAGCAAAATCTCATCTGTTGAAAAGTGACTACATATGCAGGACACTAAAGTTCTAGATGAATCAAAATATAAAATTATTGAAATACTAATTGCTTAAATCAACACCAGTAAAAGAGGAATAAAATTACATCAATCTCCTTGAAAGGCTGTAAGGAACTTCCTGAGATCTACAGTCTATTAGGCTTTTTTGTATTATTATTCTACATTCTATTAGAAATTAAAATGATATATTGGAGAAGATTGGTACTTTTTCCCCAAAGGAAAATCATGCTACATGATACTACTGCATTTCTTTAAGTCAGCAACATCTTAATATATCACATATAGTGAACCAAATGGATGATCAAAAAGTCAAATTAATTTCGACATCAAGAAGTAAAAACTTAATGCCTGGGGAAAACCAACACTGACTATAGGTAGACAGTGATACGTCCAAAATTAGCTGCTACCACTCAAGAAAGAAGCTGTTAAAGCTGCTCCATTTCCCCTACAAATCATTTGGAAGCTCTGAGGCAGTTAAAAGGGCGATAGGAACACTGGGATTATCAAGAAAAGAACTGAAAATTACACAGGAAGTCTCATTCTGTCATAAAAATCCGTTTTGTATCAACATTTTACATAATCTGTGTATCTGGTTACCCTCTCTAAAATAAAAGAGGTCACAGAGTGAGTAGAGTAAGCAAAGATACAAATGAAAAGAGACTAAAGACTTCACAATTTGGAAATAAAGGACTGAAATGAAGGGAATATATGGCTACGAAATCATGAATGTCTGTCTTATAGAATGAATATTCTTTTCTTCTCAAGTTGTAAGATAGAACACCCAGGAAATTCTAAGAGAGTAAACTTAGAGGAATTAATTGCTTTAAAGATTTAGTTAGATTAATTCCATATGTGGACACCAAACGTGGCTACTCAGATGAAAATGCTGAGTTTAGCTCAAGTAGCCGAAACCCATAAATAACCAAAATGTAGAAAAGCACATCACAGCAGGATCATGCTTCTGGTAACTATCAGAGATGATACTGTGCTAGAGGAGTCTCAGCATAGCTGTTCTGATCCTGGATACGTGGCAACCATGGCTAATTGTGAGCAAAGGGTAGGTATTTCCAGATGCAACAAGTGAAAAATGTAGATTACTAAGTGCTAAAGGAAGCAAAGAATACCAGTATCTTCAGCATAATTTTGTGTCAAGCTATTACAAGAAGCAGTAAGTTTCATCACATGCACTTGCAGAAAATATATATCCCCAAACTTAATCTTTACAGAATAAAAAAAAAAAAAAATGCTTGAAGAATAAATACAACTCTTTAAATGAGGGAAAAATGTCTGGCCATTGAAGAATTAAAATTTTCTTCAGGAACTAGCCAAGAAAACCATTTGCAGATCTCCCTGTAAAAAGAATAATTTGGCTTAATTTGGGAAAAAATTTGGCTTAAAAAATGGGAAATATAAGAAAATAATATATTTAATTTGTCTGTACAGAGAAGCACCAAAATCATCTGTGAAATGCTTGGCAATTAATACTGTTTCAAAGAAGTTGTAAATGCTGAAAAACATTTATAATGCTGCAGAAATAGGTAGATCAGAGGTTAGAACATGGAAAACTACATAAAATTTGGTATAACAAACCATTTCAATAACTATAAAAATGTAAGCGAATTATGAAGTAAAGTGGCTATTTTTGTTATTACTGTTATTATTTCTGTACATCTAGTTTATTCTGGAAACTATGGTATCATTGAAAATATTGGTAGCAATGAATATTTAAAGGTTTTTTAAACCAGAATTTCACCAGTTGTGCACTGGAGACAAAATTGAAACTTCCCCCTTTCCTTGACTCAAATGCTGTCTGCCATTTAAAGTAAAATACCTCAATCTTCTATAACCAGTATTGGTTATAGAAGAGCAGAAAGCAATCTGTGCTCTTGTTACTTATGCCTGAGAGGCTTGATTCTGACCCAAACAGTCAGCAACAGAAACAGCCTGTGTATTAACATGACCATCTTGGTACTAAATCACTGATGGAAAATATCTGTTTATATTATCACTCTGAAAATGAACCTGGCCAAGCATTACTACCAAGTGGTGGTGTGTCTTGGGACCTAATAATTACAATTTTTATTTGATACAAAAAATCACTGATACTGAGTTCATATGTATTCCTTCTGTCATTTATAATTTACATATGAAATACACATTATTCCTATATCCTTGAATGTAAACAGTTAAAAAAGGTATGCCAGCAACCTTCTCCTGCACAAACCACAGCTGCAGCCTCATTACCCTTAATCAGGAATCCAACTCCTTCAGGCTTCTGAATTTTAGATATACTGAGAAGTTCACCTGCTTTAGACTCCAGTGATATCACTCATTAATTGGGGGACAGTTTAATCTAACACATCACATCTAGAATAACAAATTTAAGGTGAAGCCTATTCAGAAACTCTTTCCATGTCCTGCTGCTAAACTGATATGAGGACTTAGCAAGAGATTTAAGCACCCAGGACAAGGGGTGACATATTCCAAAGAATTGTCTCACTGTTGCTTGGAGTACAGAAAACAGTTTAGCCATAGCACTCACCTAGTAGATATTCAACACATAAATGCCATAGTATCAGAAATATAACTTTTGAATACTTAAGCTCTTGCTGGCCTTATGTATTCTTACAGTATAAAATGCAATTTGCTGAAAAAAATCATTTGCCTAAGCCTTTCTGAAAGTTGAAATCAACTTCTTCCCCTTGGAAATGCCTGTAATTTCAAATTGCTATTCTTCAGTGTCCGTAACAGAAGCAACATACTGTCAAAAACATAATCAGACAGTCTCTCCAATTCTGGACAATAAATGTAATATGAAGCTTGATCTTATTAAATAAAACAAATAAAGATGACATATGAAGTTTTTTTTCCAAAGTTAACTTCTGGTTTTAAAGCCCAAAACACCTGACAAAAATAACCTTTTATAATTGGCCATGTCATGACTAATTTCAATTATTTACTCTCTACCACAGCAGAAGCACCTTCCTTTGACCCAATGCAAGTTTTAGGGCATTGCAAGACTCAGGGGTATATTTAGGTCTGGCATGAAATTCTTTCTGTTCATCCCGCCATCACCAGTTTTGCAATTGATTGATACCGGTCTCAACATTCTGTCTTTTTGATATAAATGCTAATCATATATTTCTCACTATCTTCTTACTTGATGCGAATCTGGCAAGGACCCCAGCATCCAGGTGTCTGCAGTCTCGGAAGGGGGAGCAAGGAGGTTGAGGACTTTTATTTTCTTTTCCTTTTCTTCAGTTCAGGAAATGAGAACGGTACGGTGTGCTGGCTCACACACATAGGTTAATGGTCTGACACCAAATACCTGAGAGTATTCTCGGGATGTCAGCTTTGGGAACTGAAAATTGAATAAGCAGCAATAATGAAGTTCCTTTGCACTCCCCTGATATCTCTTCTTGTCATCACGTATGATGACTTTCAAAAGTCAGTAGCTTTCTACTACTTTTGCTCAAAACGTAAAATGAGGCATTTACCCTCTGCCCACAACACTCCAAGGGGTGGGAGTGGACCAAATCCCACAAATAAACTCTCACAGAAATCCAGCACTTTCACTTTACAAAATCCATCAGAAATAAAGCCATAGGATTATTGAACATAAAAAAAGCTCATTTTCCCTCATTTTAGCAATAAGGTTAAAGGCCTTCCATTAAGGGAAATCCAGGATTCAGAATACACACAGTGTTTGATAACTTGATTTTTTATGGACTCCACCATCCACAGTATTTTTCATTGACACAGTTGCATCCTTTACATTCCTTATTCTCTTTGGTATATATATATGTTGACTGAAATCCCCTTAATTAACTGCTTTAACCTATGTTCTTCCCCTTGCAACACACATTCCATTTATTTATTTATTGTCAATCACAACAAATGGGTTGGAAACTGTGTAGATGGAAAAATGAAAATGGGAATGCTCATTCTAATTTTAGATAAAAGAATTAACTTAGAAGTGAAAACAGAAATAGAGATTCTATTTTCATTTTGTGTATATATATATAATTTTTAAAAAATAGTATTTGGGGAGTGTGCAGAAAGGTGAAATCTGAAGTCTGTTCACATGGTTACTTGGTAGCATTGGACTCTGCTTCCATGTGACTCTTCAGAGAAAACAGTAACATTTTGTTCATTTTCTTGCTTTAGAAAGAGTTTTCTTGCAAGATGAGACAATACAGCTGCCACCTTGACAGAAGGCAATTAAGTCTTTGCAACTCTGAACAATATCCTCTGCAGTAAAATACAGCTTCCTCACAACAACAAGTACATGATACATATTTATTTGGATGTTAAGAGTAAATTTTTAAAAATCAGCAAAAGCTGAGTAAAGAAAGATGACAAAATTCACTGAGACCAGGATGTTACTTCCAAAAACTAGGTAAAGGCCAATAGCAGCACGTGCAGGTTTGCCAAAAACAAATGCCCAGGAAAAGAGTGCTCTTTTTCCCCAGCATTACATACAGCTTACTACAATAGAATCATGAAAGGACTACAAACTGCCATGCCTGGTAGAATATGTAAGCATTTGTAGAGCAGTCTGGGTAAAAACCAGCACAGGAAAATAAGTAAAGGATTTTGGTATGAGGGCCAGAAGAAATTAACCTCCAATTAGGGCAAGAATGATGACATCAGCATTGTTCTGGTAGAACTTTCTCACGTGTGAATGGTTAGGGAGAAAGGAAGAAGCCAATTCTTCTTTCACTCCCATAAAACTCAAGCACCTCAAATAGTTCATCTGGACTTCCTGATTGTTTGAAATATTTCATGACAAATGCTCACAAAGAGGATGCAACCATCTTTTCCAGAATGATTAAACATCAATAAGCAGCACAGAAATGGACAGATTTTATCAGGCTGTAGCAATTCTCTCTTAAACTCACCAGTCCCAAAGGAAAACCTCACTCTGCAAAAACACCTAACGAATTGCTCGTGGATGCACTGCTACACCATTTTTCTAACATCCCACTTGTTACTGCAAGCCATAAAGTCTCAATTTTGAAGTTTTACTGTGTTGGCTTGAACTTTAAAATAAAAATGAAGTTACAAAGTGATCTGTTGGTGGACATGATCTTCAGTTGTGCGAGAACTGAGAAATGTTGCAAGGGAGAAATGCTCTATACCTACATGCATTTCTCACCAAGGGTAGAGTGACAGAGGTGAACAGAAGAGGCATAAAGTTTTCATGATCAGTCCAAAGAACTGAGATGGGAGCAACTGTGTTACAGTAAGCTCTTCTACACATCTTGCAAACTACCAGCATGAATAATACTTCATTTGATGAGTAAATGCTCTTTCTGTGTGATTCAATAGATTATTTTGTGATTCAAAGGATTAATTTTGGAACTCTGTACCTCTTGGAACTTAGTGACTAAAGTGGCACTTGGCAAAAAGAAAAAAATGTTGATGATCTGAAGAAAGTGATGAGTTATGCAGTAAAAGTGTATTTTGACCCATTTTTGGCAAATTTCCTTGAAAATTATCAGTGTGATGTGACAATTAATTTTCATGAGTAGGGTCCTTATTCCTTATGATTCCATCTTCCACAGGTCAAATTTGGAAACACTTCCTCCAATGATGCCTTCCTATTTCATGTAATTCATTTCAGCCTTTAGTCCCCAGCCTTATTAATCTATTCTTTAATGCCTCTCAATCATTTCTCCCTGCTCAGCTTCTACTGCAGCAATTGATGCTTTATTGAGCAATACAGTTTCCCCCATCTTTCCCATTTTATCTCCCCACACATACTTGCACAGTCAAGCATCATCAGCATTCTTGTATATTTAAGTATAAAGCACTGATTTCTGTAAACTACTGTTCCTCTGATTATTAATCACAGTTAAAGCTGATTTAGGTTAACATTTCACCACAAACCCTGGACACATAAATTAACGTTTGCTTTCATCCCTCCTATGTCTTGAAGAATAGCCCTAACATTGATACCTGCATTTTGCAAGCGCTTTTTTTTCCACTTCTGTGTTACTGGCAGAGTGTGTTACTTCAGAAGACTGAAAATTATAAAATAGTTTCTCTTTGTAATACAGTGAACTATTTTAAAAAACATACTGTGATAAATTTGCACGTCACACAGAATATGTACCAATGCATGAGTTCTGTGAGGCACACTGAGTCACACTGGGCATGTATCTGTACCACTGTAGAACTGAGGATGAAAATACTACAGGATCCACAAGAGTTCACTGTTAAACAAAATGCAGTGACAAGAGACACATGATGAAAAAAGCTAGAGATTACTTTATGGATAGAAGTCTTGAAAAAAGAAGAGATAGGAAAAGTGGCAACAAGCTGAAGAAGTTCTATCACATTTACCTGTAGAATAAGTCCTACCTTTAAAATGAATTTCAAAGCAATTATTTCTTCCCTATTCCTAACAAAATTTAGATTTTGGCAATGGACAGGACATATGTGATTAGAACACAAACCACAGTATATCTTCAGTATATATTCCAGATTTTAATCATTTTTCCTGCTTTTTTTTCCAACATGCATGTTTTAAAAGTTACAGATAGATTTTTTTATTGGACTAGACAGCTTGCATGTCAATGAGGTCCACTGGCCTAAAAAGCATAGCTGACAGTGTTCTCTTTTCAGCATCACTTTGTGGGCTTCTTTTATTTTTAATGGACTTTATAAATTAAAAGGGAGATCAATTCTTGTCTTATTACAGGAAAAAGTAGCTTAATTTTAGTTTAATTTCAGGCTCAGCTTACTGCCTGAATTTTCAAAACCTTTTAGTAATTTTAAGACAGTATTAAGACCTTCAAAAACACTCAAAACCTAGATGTTTTAACATTACTGAGTGAGAGGTGGCATCCCAAAACTACTATTCATACAGCATCTTTTATGTCTGTTGCTGATCTAGATGAGTAACTCTTCAGCAATACATCTCAAATGCCTCTCTGTTTTCTCAGCTTTCAAATGTCTGATGTAAATCAATTATCATTTTGAAAAGGCTGAACTTTAGCTTTTTTTTATAGACTAGTTACCATCTGAATACACTTTGTAAAATCTTATGGCTGTCTACCCAGCTGATTGAAATGTTTTCTCCTTTTTCTCTGTTGAGGCTACTTACACTATCACACAGGAGGCTCTTATTTTTGGTGCCTGTTGCGTAACAGTCGCAGGGTTTGCAAACATCAATGGCTGAAAGATCTGCACCTGCTTGTCTGTAATGGAAATCCTTGCACAGCTCACAGTTCCTTCCTGCATGAAAGAAAGGTTATGCATTATGGCTTCCAATTCATTAAAATTAGCTGTATAATTCAAAATTAAAGACTATTCCTTTGAGAGAATTCTATAATTTTCAGGACGTCCATTTTAATGCACCTTTCATCTCTACCTGCCAATTTAGTGATCCAGAGCATATGAAACAATGAACCTGTTACAAACTATGTTTTACTCCATTAAACTTCCATCTGTTATATAATACCACACTTATATAAAAGCTGTGCCATGCAAATGCCTATACATTTTTTTTGGAAAAACTGAACCAGAAACTTTTCTTTTTTCTCTTTACTAGAAAAAGCCAAAAAAAATGAAATAGAAGAGAATTTTTTTAAAGTATTCAAATATACTACTTACATTGACTAAAAACCTTTATTCAATAAGCAAGAAACTAAATTAGAGCAAAATTTGACAACCTTTTTAGATGTTGCCTGTTAAACTGGTCCAATAAGATTATCTTCTGGATTTAAATGCCCTAGCACATGTAATGAGAATAGCTTTGAAACTGTATATTTTAATTATTTATTAGAATGTGTTTTGCATGAAAGTTTTTATACAAGATTGGATTAAATTTTACAGTATTTTCCCATGGCTTAAGAACTGACACCACTGTTGTTACCTGACTATCTGAATAGTTTAAAAATACATATACATGAGAATTTATTGGGCTGTCAGCCATGGAGCATTACTAATTTCAGCTGACACAACACTTAGTCAAAAAAGAACTGTAAAATAAACAGTCCATTCTCTGACTTACCAGCTGTGTTGTGTTGACAGTTATCACACACTCCACCACCGCCTCGGTGGTGTTCCTGAGGAAAAGGATCCATTGCTAAGTCATAGTGGCAGCTTTCTGCATGGCTGTAACACTGACATGGTTTGCAATTATAGGCATGAACTTGGTCACCTGGACGAAAAGGCTTGTCATTGTACAATGGCAAACAGCGATCGCACTGAAATAAATCAGAAATAAAAGAAAATGCTGCTTCTTAGACATGAATGTTTCTTTATCTCACAAGTTTACTATTAGAGTCTCTATGTTCATACTTTTTTCTATGTGTTTTCCCCAATTTAACTATTAATAATACTGGGTTTAGACAAGTGAGGAAGCACAAAGGGAAATAACAAACCCAACATTTTAATTATTATTTTAACCTTTTTAAGTAACTTTTAAAACAGTGTAAAACCAATAAAGGTGGGCAGAAGAACAAAATTTTAAGAATTTGATATTCAGCACAGGCTAACATCCTGAGATTCAGATTTACTTAAACCTTTAAAGATGCAAAATGGTGTTTGCTGTGTTTATGGCACAGAAAACATTCACCTAATCCATTTGGATGCATTCTAAACAATGTCTGTTCTTGCAGTTTCTAACATTGCAGTAACTGTAGTTTGTACTATTATCATTTGACCTTGAGAGTTAAACAAAAGAAACAAAATATATTGCAATCATAATTTCTGTCTTTCAGAAGGAATTGGAATGCTTCAAAATAAGTTGCTTCTGTTAAGTATTTGGGCAACTTTTTTTTGGGGGGGGGGTAACTTCCTTATTAAGTTTGAGAAGCATGCTCATCTGTCTTCGTGGCTGTTATTCTAAGCACTGTTATAATTGTTATTTAATAATGTGTCTATATCACCTATACACTGAAAACTAGGAAACTGTATTGAAGTTTCCAAACTGTTTCACTTACAGCTGGTGCTGGGAAAGCATCAGCTGTGTGTAAAATAAACTGAATTAAAAACCATAAGCTTAATATACTCCAAGAATTGCAGACCAGTCACAAATTATAACAAAAGCCACTTGGGAGAGAAAATGAAAGCAGAAGAATTTATCTGTTGAAATTTAGTTTTAATACACAAAATAAAATGTAAGCAATAAGAGAGCAATAACCATGGCACTTTTTTTTAATCTGTTCAAAACAACAAAAACACACAATATCACTCCAGTGAGAGAAAAAAGGAGTTTTCAGGATGAAAATTAGCAGGGTTTCACTTGTGACCTTGAACTCTGGCCTTTGTTTATCAAAGTAATCACTGCCTGATTGTGATTATCTCACTTTAAGTGCACTAAGGGCAACACCTTGACTCTAACTCTTCACAAGTTACAGAGCTCAAACTTATTCAAGTCCTTCCCTCATTTACATCCACCTCCCCTCTCTCTCCGCACTGAGGAAAATCGGCATCACACAGCACCCAACATGAGACAGGAGGGCTCATTCAGGCATGGCACAACTTGGGAAGCACAACAAAGAAACAAGCCACCAGCCAAGCTATCCAGCTCATGCAGCTCTCTCCTCCCAGCATGTCTATGGAAATATGTCCTCCTTGAAAGGAAAACAGTGCAGGAATAGCTACCAACCTGCCAGCCCTGAGTTTCCATTTGTGCATGGCCAGCCACACGGCAGCTGAAAGCATTCATCATCTCATTTCAGATTTAATCTTGGATCAGTTACTTATGCACACCTGTGCCTGCACCTATTGTTAAATGACACACAAGCACGAAGGAATAAGAGAGAAAAAGATGGCATCTGATTACATAGCAAGGAGCCTCTTTGAAACATCTCTTGTTCTGTGACTTTTAAAGCTTTGACAAAACTTTTAAGAATCATAGAATTACTAAGTTTGGAAAAGACCTTTAAGATCATCAAGTTCAACTATTAACCTAACACTGCCAGGTTCACCACTAAACCATGTCCCTGAAAGCCACATCCACATACTTTCAAACACTTCCATCACTTTCCCTAGGTAGCCTGTTCCAATCGCTGACAACCCTTTCAGAGAAGAAATTTTTCCTAATATCCCTCTAAGCCTTCTCTACTCCAACTTGGGGTTATTTCCTCTTGTTCTATCACTTGTCACCTGGGAGAAGCCATTGACTCCCCTATCTACAACCTCCTTTTAAAAGTCTTGGCAAAAAAAGCAGTCATTCAGAAGTTGGCAATGAGTGTGAAACATTTGTTTTTCTAGCACCTGTCACACCTGCATGCAATAAAAATGGGCACTGGACCCCCACCTCACCCTGCTGTTTGTCACACCTTTATTAGTTTAAGAACTACATTTAACTTCCAGACCTCCAGGGCTGAACTTTCACTTCTGGTAACATGATGATGTACACGGCCTGAGGCCATCTTCAGGCCTTCATTCACCAAATCTAAACTCTGCATTTATCCAAGCAGAGCAATTGAGATTTGCAAACCGAGAGATTTGGGGTTTGGTTGTTGGCTACCACATGTAAAATGGATAGGTACATTTCCAAAAAGAACTTGACAAGGTCCAGCTGTAGATTTACAAAGGATGTTAATACTTAACAAAGCCAACCTTTCCCTGTAACTGTAAAACCCAGAAACATGCCATGTCCTTACTCTCAGTTACATCTAGGCCCTTCAGAAAACATGTTAAATATATGGTTTTCCCTATAGCCAATAACAAATATGCCTCCTTGGTATATAGTATCTGAACTACTCACCTTCTGTGAAAACAGTTTTCCGAGAAAACACCACATGGAGCCAGGTGGCCAAAATACCAAGCTTAACTTGGCCCAATTCATTAGTCTAAAACTACAATTAAAAACTGATTTCAAATAATGAATTCAAGATTTTTTTTTTTTACTAAAATTATTATTAAAAATTTAACTTCCAGGTTCTTGAACCCAGCATACTTATGGGAAGATCACTAGTGACTTCAGGCTAGGTCTTTATGTACCAAGTTCATTTTTAGGTCCTGAGAATTCTAAAGACAGTGCCTCTGAAGAATCAGCCAACAAATAGCCAAAGAAATACTTCAGAAGGCAACAGTAACAATACTTTAAAACTTGCAGTAAGTCATGATTAACTAGAACCTTCAATACGTTTTAAATATCCTGCTGCTTGCCTCTCCGTGGCATCCTTTTTTATATATTACAAATTTATATATCCTTTATCTATATTATGTGGAATTAATTCCTTTTTTCTTTTTGTAACTTACGTAGGAGTTTGCAGCCCACACTCATCAAAGCTCAGTTGCAATAAACAGCGTACACACACACCTACAATACTTACATGCTTCTGCAATACATGTTATCAAAAGTACATTATTTAAAAATCTGATGAAGTGACACCAAGGTTAGAATGCCACCTTCTCAGGCATTTTGAAATGCTGACTTGTCTTTGAAAAGCTCCGTTATATTTAGCACCCGCATTTATGCTGCCCTGTAAGTGTTGACTGTAATGGGGTAGCTAATCATACACAATTTTTTCCTTTCCTTCCTACCATATCCTCTTCTGTATCCAGCAACTATGCTTTTACTCCATTTTGTTTCCTTAGCCAAATAAATATGGTTTCTAGGGAATATCTATTTCAGCATAGACTGCTCTAAAGACAGTCTTAATTTCCTCATGGCTTTCACCAGCACCCTCACTACAGCATTTGAATATCTACCAAGACGACATGTGAACTACCTCTGTCTCTTGTGAACTCCCCAAAGATCAAAGAGCTTTTAAACTTAAAAGCCAGGTTTTACTAGGGGAAGAAAAAAATAAAAAAACCACCAAAATTAGAACGCTCTAAGTGAATCCAAGGGACCAAGGAAGACAGAATAGAAATGAAAGGTGTCTTATAGGACTCCATCCCAATGCTCCATGTACCAAAAAGAGCATTTTTTGCTGGTTTGCTTATTTCTGCAAGCAAGAACTTTTTTTCTTGAGTATAATACAGTTAATGTTTACAGCTCCTCATGTACTATTTATGATTAATTCCAACATCTAACATGATATAGATTGACCTTTAACTGAGGTTTACATAGATTCCTTCTGTAACAACATAAGAAGTCTTATTTATTCAATTCTTGATAAATCAAAATATCCAGTTTTAAGACCTCAAATGTTTAGGACCATTATTTGCATGGAAAACTCTGAAGACCTGAAGCCTTTACCACATCCAGTCAATCTCCCACTTCCACTCATATCTTCTCAAGCATTTATCAGAGTTGCTTTATTTATTTTAAATTGTATTTTCTATTATGATTTCTATAAATATTCCTGTACATTTTACCATTACACTTCTCAAGTTCTAAATGACTGATTTAAAAGAGGCTCTGAGGTTGCAGTGTAAGGTTAACGTTGCTTGACTGTCTTGTTCCTTCATGGGCTGTATCCAGCTTTTCATGTGACAGCTTGGAAAAGTTTTTGAACATATTTTTACTCAAGTCTACAAATTAATCTTTGCATATAAATATTACCAAAATATGGACTCCACTCTTGGTCCCTCAGTTTCCATTTGTAAAAGGCAGAGCTATTTCCCAAAGCTGGACCCAAGGCATTTACAGAATAATTTGAAATGAAGAAGCTGAACATTTTTTTCATAAAATGAGATACAAGCTTTTTGACGATTAATTTCCTCTTTTTTCGTAATCTGGCCTCTCAACATCTGCAAATCCTTCTTAAGCAACCCCTTCTTCCCATCATCTCAGATTTCATAGCAACATAATTCATCATCATTCTTCACCAAAATGGAAGTCAGGAAGAAAACAATTCTATTTGGTATGTCAAATTTCATAACAGTGATGCAAACTCCTAAACTAAGATTTCTATTTGTAATAGTTAAGCAAACTTTTGATTTCTCGAAAGTTTCTTTTTATTGTTTTGCTACACAACAGCTAGCCAGATGTATATGCCAGATAAATCCACGACAGTAATTTTAGCTGTATTAAGTGTAAGTGTGACAAGGACATACTCTGCCATATGTAAAAAACTTTTCAAGGATCTCTGATTTCTGGTCCAAGATACTGAAAAAAAACACCTTAAAGTCAAAAACTTTCTTATAGCTCCTCAATTCTGGTGCTTTACTCACTGCTAGCAGAGAACTGACATTAAAAAAAGACTGCTTGCTGATACTGCTATTTCTTCTCAAAAATATTTTCCTTTTCTCTACCAAAAAAGTTATATTTGGAAACTTGCTTCATCAAATGCTTACTTGAAAAAAAAAAAATAAATAAATAAACTTACTTTTACAATTCCTAATTCACTGGGGTGGGAGCCAAAGAAAAAGATGTAAATCTATATGGGTTTTACCATTGCCAATGATAGTCAAAAATCAGGATGGATTTTGGTTTTGCTTTTAAGTGCTAGCCTTACAGAAAAAAAAAAATCAAAATATTAAAGCTGCTTGAATTCCATGGAAATCTTTGATAAAATTCAAAGTATATACTGATATATTTCCAAATACTAATCCTTTTTTATTACTACTGCTTTTTTTATTTCAAATTTAGTAGATACTGACACAGTTATTAAAGAATGAGGACAATAATTTAACAACATCCTTTACTGTACTCTAAATTAATACAGTTAATTCAAGCACCTCAATTATAGTTACAATGCATATATGCCAAATCAAAGATGTGACACTCAGTGGAACAACCCATTAACATTGACAGGAAATATCTGATAAGGCAGATACATCATTAAAATGTATTTGGTTTGTTTTCACAAGGTAGCATAAGTCTTGCAAGAGTGCTTGGTGAACTTCCAGATCTTATTAAATATTTATAATTAATCCTTACAAAGTAACATTTCACAATGTGTGTTCTAATTAAAGGGACACTGTCAGCTTGAATTTTTTTTTCTAATTTGACCCATCTAAAAACTTGAAATTTCTATTCAAGTCCCATTTAGACTGTAGATCCTGCACTTCTGCTTAAGAACTGAGAAAACTTAGATCCCCTATGAAATTTTACGAAGATCTTTCACATGATCATAAGCACTGTATCAAATGCTCTGAGGTTACCTCTCCTCACTCTGTAACAGCAAGCACAGACTGCTTGGGGGTTTTTTCTGATGTGTGATTAGTCTCTCCTTTGCTACTGCTGTTGCTCCTTGATTTTTAGAAAAGTTATTTCCAAAAGGCATAAATGTAGCAAGGAATACAACATGTACTCACAATGGAAATCTGACATTCAGTGAGATTGAGGGATTCATTCCTTTGATGTAGCTCACTCTTTCTTAACTTCTTCTCCTTCTTTTTATTTTTTTTTTTTTGAGATAATTAATCTAGGGAATTTTTTCTTTGAGCAAGTTTTTTTTACTCACACATCATGGTTCTGCTTTTGTTAAGTTGTATGTGAACAGCTTCCAAGAAAACCAAAGGCTGCGTGAAATAAGTGCAAAGTGGTACCATTATTCTGAGCTCTCCTTTATGTATTTATCTAGAATACCACGACCTACAGTAATCAACATGGCCAAGAATTATAAAACTGTTAAGAAAAAAAAAGAAAATTATAATTTTGCATTTATGGTGCTTTGGATTGCATTATGGACCGTTTGAACTCTTTCCTTTGAAATGAAACTAAATTGGAAGCTGAACTCCAGGACCTTGCCTATTGCATTCCACCTATTGAATGTGTCTGGAGTCCATAGGAGCAGACTAAGACTACCATGGAGTAGTACACCTTCACTCTACAGGACTCTTGCTAGTTGCTACAGCAGGCAGAGACAATCTTTATTATATGCTCACAGTCTAATCTCAGGTTTGCATCTAATGTTTGAAAGTGGTATAATCTCTAACAAGAAATCAAATCCCTGAACACAACACTCCTGATGGTCTGTGGTGGAACAGCTTTTGGTGAGGGTAGAGAGCAGAATATATTTTTTTCCTTAACTGATACAAATCTGCTACAGAAAGTTTCCCTATAAAAGCCAGGACTACACATACATATACACACTCCTACCCAGGACTAAAATCCCAGTGTTGAGGCTGTTCATAGGTGGCATAGATACACAAAGGAGAGACTCACATTATTTCCTTCTGTATAGCTTTCCTTGACACATAGGCACCTGTATGGTTTCATTGCTGTGTCACAATCATCAGCATGGCCATGGCAATTACACCTGAAAGAACAATAGGTAGTGTCAAAGGTTAAAACACGAAAACACGTCTATCCAACAATATATTACACAGTAACAAAGTCAGTTTTGTGTATTACATAGTCTGGTTCTTTATTAAGAACAAACAAATGTCACCAAAGAGATAAATATGGATCATATTCTATATTCTATGATACAGATCATGTCAAAGAGGTGATGTAAACTACAAAAGACTATTTCACTCAATACATTTTTAAGAATCAACAATTGCTTTTCAAGAAAATAAAAATGAGTATGTAGTAGAGCTACTCTTGCCTCATAGGATACGTAATGAAAACTGTATTTCAGTATGTAACATTAATACTTAAAATTTTATTAACTAAATTACAATTATTCATCAATATTAAGACTTCCAGTGCAGCTCTAGTTTTTCAAGAAATCTTAACCATATCAGGAATAATTTTGCAGTTTAACCCATTTTATCTCTGTTAAAATGTCCATTTCTTACTAAGATAAAATCTGTATAGAGTCTTAATTATTAGTCAGTAACCACACCACTCTACCTGAAGGGCTGCTCTTCTGGAGGCATGGCACAGCTTTGCAAACTACAGCTGAAATTATTTTACTGCTACATTGTCACCAAGATAAAGCTCTTTTAGTAAATGCATTATCATACTACATCTAAATCAATGATCAAAATATGTTAATAACATAGAAAATTTTAAGGTAAACATGACTTCTAACAGGGTGCTTTCTCTCAAAATGAGAACTACCAAAATAATTTCAGGAATAATAATACTTACAAATCTGCACCATATGCTTCTTGGAAACTATTTCATTGCCAAATTTGCATATTATTTACAGGGCATAATTAGTCCTTTCACAAGACAGCACACTTATCATATACAATAAAGCTGTCAGTCACAGACAATACAACAGTTTTACTGACAGCTACCAATTTTGAAAGGAAAACTCCAACTAAAACAAAGAATGAGCTCTGCAGTGACTGTTAAAATTGCTATGTCTGGGAATCTATAGCTTGGAAAAGTTACTGAAGTAAAGCATAAGCCATTGTTTCAATCACAAGCCTTTACTTAGAGGCATTGGTAATTCCAAGTAAAGAATTGCTTTTGACAGATTCGTGTAATAAGTATAATTGATTGTAAAATAACATGTGAACAAATGCTTTTAAAAAGCAGTACACCAGTCATTTCCAACTGGATACACTACTTCAGACCAAATTCCTTTCTCAATCATACATGTAAAAGCAAAACAAGATGATGAAATGTTAGGCAGCTCCTTACAAGCTGTGAACAGCTGTAACACTCAGAGGCAGTGCTGGATGTGGGAAGAGTCACGTAAAACTTACCTTCCACTGACTGTAACTTCATTGACTCCATAGTACCTATGCCTAAAATTTACCCAAGGTTCACTAGTGTGATACTGGCCACGGAGATGAATCCTCACTTGTGTAGCTTTTACAAATTCTTGTAGAGATGGAGTATTATAAAAATCATTGTAACCAGGTCGGTGATTTGGTTCCGGGGTAAGAACACTGAAAGTTAGGTTACCACGAGAATACGGTGTAAAGCTGTTTAAATAGAGAAGAAAACAAATTAAACTCAAAATATTACATATTTTACAGATTCTGGCTCCTAACATCCTGTTTCTCAGAGAGGGTCTCAACTGCACATGGTGGTTTTGTGCTTTCTGGGTAAAAATTCTTATGTCAGTGGATTCCCAGTCACCAGAATTCAAGAAGGGGAAAAGAAGTGTCCTCTATATGTCTGTTTTCCCCTAAACTACCACACTCGTCTCCAAACCTAAACTTTCCAATTAAAAGTAAAGCTTTTAGCAGGCAACTTCAAAATATGATTAAAGTGTGACTGATACAGTGTCATCTGCACACGTTTTCAAGAAGTTTAACACACTGTCCCTGGGAAACATGAACTAGGCTCGAACCACGTAAGGAAATCATCCAGGTCACCAACACAATAATTAATAGGCTCACATTGTTAGTAATATACCTTCTAAACACATATAAATACCATACAGAAACAATTGTTATATTTTGAATTCCAGAGTCACGGATAAGAGTCATCATCTCACTTGATGAGTGAGCAGAGTTAGAAACACATGCCACCTTCCAGCAAGTGAAGTGCAAGATAATCTAATGGAAAGCAGAAAGACAGAGTAAAGCTGCATATTTAAGCCCAGGAAGGGGAAGGACAGTCCTGAGAACTCAAGTAAAGCTGAGTAAACAAGCAGATACAAACGGCACATTTGCACAATTTGGTATGAACCATGTCATATTGGTCTATGTACTAGGCAGAGTTTAGCCTCTGGAAGAGAGAAGAATGTCTGCTTATTTGCACACCTACATGGGATCATTAAAAATAGGTATCCCACGTTATCACCTGGCACCTGACATGCAACATTCAAGAAATGTCACATCAAAATATGTCAGTTTTGAAAGATGAGATTTCTAGTTAGGCTAGGTCTGCTGAGACATGCTCTTCTGTCTTCATGAAGGATCTTTGAATTTCCTGTGCTCCTAATCCAGGTCAGTCCTTCACAAAAATCTCAGTGGAATATATCTGTATGTTTCTCTGAGTGATAATCGTCTTCTCTTCCCCTCCATAGAAAACTAAATAAAGTATTTTTCTTCCATGGCGTATAGAACTGTAATGGAAATGTTTAGACAGCGACAAATGGCAGATAAACAACACCATGTTGGTATGGAAGCATCAGAAGGAATAGCAGAAACACTGTAAGGCTGATGGCAACTAGATAAGCAGGTCATCAAGATTTTAGGGCATCTACATGCAGTTTCTCAGGAAACCAGGAAAACAAAGGAGATTCTAAAATAAGGGTCAGCCAATATTCAGACTAAGCAAAGATTCAAGCTTCTGATAGGGAGATAAAGGACAGTGAGCAACTCCTAACTTACACAGGTGGTACAGGATGGAGAAACAAAAACCTTAATCAATTTCATTTCCTAAAGGACACAAAAAAGAGTCCATTCAGTACTAGCACCTGATCACCAAAACAAGAACCATCAATTTATGGTAAGGATTTCAAAGCCAAGGTCATTTGCCTTCCATGTAAGCCCAGGGAATGCTGGATAGGCCATTGGGACACAAGGACACTGGTGTCTAAATCCTGGACAGACAATCTGGACATGTCTTGGCAGTTACAAGTTTGTGGGTATGAGAGAAAGAGAGAGAAACAAGTTTTGTTTTACAATAAAATCCTCCAGGGAACTCTGTTACAGTGCTGACATAAATTGTGGAGCATTCTTTTCACAGTAACTCCTCTTCGAGCACACAGAATATTCCTCAATATATGTCTTATCATTTAAAGCTTTCTGTACATCAGCTGTTCCCAAAAATTATTCATTCGTATCGCTTCCTATCATCATTTACATTTTAATTGAAGGGGAGAAACTGTGCTGCTTAGAAAACATTTATGGAAACAGTTCATATTTAACTCCTCAGTTATTTTTAAAAATTATACAAATACGTATTTTTGGGCTGAAAGTGGTATTACTCCTTACTTGGGTTATTTATCCACAAACATTTGTCTTACTTAAGATATTTCCCTTCTCCTCTGCCCTCTGCTCCAAGTATCAGCAATAAAGCTCAGATTCCTATGCTGAAATGTGGTGTAACTCAAATGACCTTCTGCTCTTCTCCTCAGAATTCTGAACTCCTGGAGAACAGACAAAGCTGCTGACACTTGAAAAGTCTTAGAAGGGTAGCAAAAGTGGAAAAAAAGAAACAAAAAAAGCAAAATGCCTACAGCACCTGGTAATGTATTTTCTCACTGATTTCCAGCCAAATACTAAACAAGCCTAATACTGACCAGTATCTGAACTCAGGCAAGAGACAATGCATTTAAATATATGTAGTGGTATAGATTCAACTATATATGTGTGTGTGTGTACATACGTGCATGTGTGTTTAAAACGATAACATATTAACTATCTATATGTTATACACTATATTTATGAAATGTTTATATATTCTATAGCTTTAGTTTTTCACATGATTAAATGAGAGTAAAAGGGCTTGCAACGTATTTCTAAAAGGTAGTAACCCTCCTTGCCCCTCTTCCCACAGTTTTATATTGGTTCTTGCTTAGAAATACGAGAAAGCTTCAAGATAGCATTTTCAACCCATTTCTTACATGTGTTGCATGAATACTAGCAGGGTTAAATGACTGGCTTTCATACTTCAGTTGGGCCTCTTTCCTAAGCTTCAGAACATGCTGCACTCCCAGAGATCAGAAGGTAGACTTTCACATTCACTAGGCAGTTTAAAACAATGTTATATCAGTACCTTCCTCCACTTACCCTCTCAGTGTTCTGTAATTCTACTGACAATCGCCATCAAAACAGTAACGTGTAAAATTTCAAAACTCTACCCCAAAAATAACAGAGGAATCAGTTGTTTCACACTCATAAATGACTAAAATCTGGTAAAAATGACAGAAGACTTTTTGGCAATCTTGAGTCAAAAGGTCATGTTTAGGATCTTTCATATGTTCAGCAGTCCATAAAAAATGAGTGTACCAAATAAGAAGATTCTGTCTCATTGGGACATAGAAATGAATTGTGTCAGGATGTTTCCTGCTCTAAGCATCAGTATTATGCAGATAATAGCCACTCATACCTATGCATCTGAAGACAGTTGACAGAGTCTGGTTTTTCCAGAGATCCATTGTTCTCCATTCCAAAAATACTGCAATTTCTAGCAAAATACTGCCAGTCTTCCCATTTTAGATCATCTCTTTTTTTTCTTTCAATTCTTATTGCTTCAGGGTGTGGGCTAAAGAACTGCAGTATAATATAGAATACCTACAAGAAGATAACAAATTTATGAACTGATATTAATGGCTATGCTGTAAAACAATGAGAATATAAACTTCTTTTTTATGTAACTATACAGTCTGCTTTACCACTCACAGACAGAAGCAGCCATATTTCACCCCACGTATCTCCAACTAAAGCCAAAGAGAACCCTTTTTGTTGAACAAGCTCTTTGATCTCTCAGACACTGTCACACAACTACTGAACTGCTGCATCAGAACTTCACTTTTTCTCAGATACGGTTTGAAAATGCGCTGTACAGTCAGATCCACAATCTGTGACAGCAACATTATTTAGGTAGAAATCAAAGTTGTAACTTTATGTTGCCAAACATTTGACAAGTTGTTTGTCTGATAACAGGTAATATTTTTTTTGAATTCTCCATACTTCCAGCTCAGAATCTCATCAAATACCTGTGTTATTTCAAAGAGCGCTTCCCTCAGCATACTACTTAAGCAGAAGTGTGTGTATCAAATAAGCAAAAGCTAAGATTTTCACACACAGTTGAAATCACTTTTAACTAAAAGACTAATTTTTACATATGTAGCCAAAGCCTGTCATCATATTCTTTCCCTTCTTACCATTACTTCAAAAAAAAAAAGAAAAGGCCAGTAAGAATGCACAGAAATTTGGTGAATTCCCTGTTGTGAATGCAGCCCCACTACTGGTATGTCCCTCCTTCTAAGACATCCTGACACTCTTCAATAGCCTAGTGGAGTGCTAGGTGCAACACAGCCTCTTCAGTAACCATGCCTGCCTATCATTTCCTCCTTCCATATTCCTTGGGAGGCTAATCGACCACCTCCAGAACATCTACAAACAGAAACACCTTCTAATAATGTCAGTCTGCTTTCGCAATATTAAATTTCATTTGTCTGCAGTCAGTTTTCTACCAGCAGGTACAAAAAAGCACCTCAAGTTTTGAAAGAATTAAAGTTGAAATTTACAAAAGCGGAGTTAAAAGACAACAATCAGTTTCTAAACATCGGTGCCTTCACACAAGATATCTACTCTTGCATATCTATTCTAGATTACTGCTCATTAAAACAGACACATTGAAAGAGAATGCCAAGAACCATCATGTATTCTGTTACCTTTTGCACTGTTATATGCCAATAAAGGAAACCTTCTTCCTGGTCCTCTAAGGATAACATTTTAAAGCACAGGGTTTGAATTTCCTTAAAACTGCAATGCAATATCTACAAAAATCTTTCCTTAGTTTTGATTTAGTAAACGGCAAACATCATCTTCCCATTACCTGATACTGTCCATTTTGTAAATCTATTGTGATTGAAACACCACGATCCAGGCTTGCAGTATTAGCAAACACAGATGAAATCCAGGTGGTCCCAATGTCATTATCATTGATGTAGTAGAGAGGATGGGCTTCTGCATCCAGCCTCAGCACCCTGTCATTAGTGGTATCATCTGCACCATTAGGGATGCAGTACCTCTGTATCAAAGGGTGTACCCGGGGATGACTTCCAGGACAGCGGCACTCAGACTGGGTATGAAGATGAGGGAATTTTCCAGAGAATACTTCCAAAATGTCTCTGTCACAGCACAAAGAGTAGTAATTACATACATGACAAAAAGGACAAATCTCACTCTGTGCATCTAGTCCGGTAAATTAAACAAAAATCAGTTTAGATTATAGTATAAGCCCTAAACTCCTGATATAAGCTCATAAAAATGGGGCAATCAGCTAGGAATGAAGCCTTCCCCCCAGGGTCTCTGCACTATCAGTGGTAGAGCAGCAGGCATCTTCAGAAAATATCTGTGAAGAACCACTCAGGAGCTGCTTTCATTGCTCCACACACATGGAGTTCTTCAGACACAGGGCACTGAGGGAAATGAGTTCTTTGGTGGGGTGTCTAAAGTTAGATAGGATAAATCCAGTCATTGATGCAAGGAGAAAAACCCTTAACAGTTTATTGCAACTCCATGTCTGACTCCAATCAGCAGTCTGGATCCTGTTCTTAAACACTCCTCAGTGTCAATATACTGCCCATAACCACAGTAAAGTTCAATGTTTGCACTCAAATCCTCTGAAAAGACCAGCTTGAACAATATCATCTTGTACCTTAGAAAACCTGGTTAGAAATATTCTCACTTCTAATTAATTTTAATAAAAATGCCCACTTTTTTAACTGCAATCAAACTAGTCATGTTAAATCATTGAGATACTTCAGTTCCCTCTGACATCAGCAACTGAAATAGATAAGAAGGTAGGTAGGCAGGCAAGCAAGCAGATATATGAATGACATGGACAGTTCCTTATCTGCGCACCTCTGGTATAAAGGAAAGATTTTGTGAGTCTAGAAGATACTGAATTTTTATATTTAAACTTTATTACTTTTCCCATTTTCCTACTTTATCAGTAAGAACATAATTTTGTGTGCTTATTAAGCAAATAAATACTTGTTAGCTGCCACTACAACTTCTACAGAACCCAGAGTTGCAGGACCTTTTACACAGCCATAGCCTTAAATTAATTGGTATGCAGGCAAGACTTTCCTTTCCAGTTTATCCCAGACAAACACTTTGGACCAAGTTATTTGCGGATATAAAACCAAACCTACAAAGACATCAGCAGGTCAAAAACAGTCTGTAAAATACCTTAATTTTCAATTGTTAAGCTTTATTAATTTCACTGACCTAAACTGTAGTTCAAAAGATTTGACAAGCATTGCTCTAAGAAATACAACCAACATGATTTTCATAAAACTTGGAATTCAGATTCACATTAATACTTCCAATTCACAGGAGCTCAGTTCATCATCATGTCCTGCAGACAGCCGAGATCCGAGGAAACTGCTGTACATCTTATTGAAAGACTACCATTAAGTAGCCTGAAGGTCTGCAGTCCCGAGTGTCATTGTGTGCAGCCTCCCCAGGAGCACCATGCAGACAAATAGGACCTGACTACTTCTGGCCAGCCTGACTTGACTGGATTAATCCAGCATGAGCTGGATAACAAAGGTAACATTTCTTTGTAATGTGCTAGGAAGGGAGGCTGGAGGGCAACAGAAATTGCAGTGGCAACAGTAATTTGGCCTCAGGAACAGAGGAAGTCAAAGCAATTGCCCAGGGCTCTGTGGGCTTGAGGTAGCAAAGTCACTGGTGCCTTATGGTGACAATCTCATCTAGAGAGCAAGGGACAGTGGCACCTCAGGGCAGGGGTACACCAAGAATACCTGACATGGATAGTGTGGGGAAGTGAAACCAGAGGAAAGCAATAGCTAAACACAGGGAGCCAAGCTTCCAGCCACAAAGCCAGAGTGCTAATCAGTTGGAGTGCCTGTCCTCATCTGCATCCCTGGTATTTGAGTGGTCAAAACTGGACGAGTCTGCTGTGCTCCCTTCCTTGCCCCTACAGTTTACACGGAGCTCGAAGGAAGCTTAGCAAGTGTTATCCACCAGGACTAAGCTTATCAGCACACACTATTATGTCAGAATTATGATGAGTAGATAACACCTAGACAGTTTATAAGCATTGAAATCTAGCAACTGGATCTACTCTCTGCAGAATACATACTAAGTCAGGTTGTAGCAAGGACAACAATAAAAAGGAGAGCACATTTATTACAGTGTTTTGTTTCACTACATATGTACTACATACACCACTACACACATCAAGCCTATTTAAGCAACAGTTCAAAAGCAAAACACATTAAGTTGTTGAATTTATTTTAACTCAAGATTTTTTAGATTAAAGGTAATCTTTGAAATGAGGCTTAGGAAACTACATCGTCATAGGCAATTATCTAAAAGAAACATCTGAAAAGCACTATACTTTGGGAAATAAGCATATTGTTATCTACACTTCCTTCTCACCACACTCTTATTTTGTTACAAAAATGAAAGTTCTTTACCTGTTTGTAAGTGCCACTGGGTAAAATCGAAAATCTTGCATTCTTCCAACAAACTGCTCTAAACCTAAGAAAATACACTATAAATAATCTGTTGAGCAGAAGGCAGATTTGCACTGCATGAGAGCACCTTTAATTCAGCACTCAGAAATCTCTCCTGCACAATTACCCCTCCTGAATGAAACCATCTTGGACCTGGACAAAACTAGAGAGGGCAGTGATTTAATTTTTTTGATAAAAAAGAATGATTTATAATAACTTTATAAGAACATTTTGTACCTATCTCTTTTCTGATTAGAGAGGTGGCACAGGGATTGGCTCATTAGACAGAAGTAATGAGCCAGTCCATGTGCCACCTCTAATTAGAGAAGAGATACAGTAGGTACAACTGTACCTATCAATTTATACAATAAAGATAAAAAGCGTTTTAAAATATTCCTTTCTTTTACATGATTATTAGCTATCCAGTATTCAGAATCAAAACCACAACAAAATACATTTCCAAATACAAGCTTTAAGAAATGGAGCACGGAATACTTTCTTGCCCAAAGCCACAATAAAGCTGTTTATGTGACATGTATTTAGGAGTTAACTACAGATTGTGCATGTTCCTGAAAAGCAATAGTCAGTGTTCTTACACCTGCAGAGCCAAGAATTAGTGAAAAGCAACAAAACACCCCCCACTGTTCCTCAATGATCACGCATGATATAGTACATATAAAACTCTAGACACAGATGAAGAGTAAAACTCTCAGGCATTATTAGAGGCTGAAATATTCTCATTCTGCCGTGCTTTACATGATTATTGACAGAACTGGAAAACATAGACAGCCAGAAACCTTCAGCTCTGTTCCTGAGTCTGCAGAAAGAGGTGTATAGTCTAGTGGTCAGGCACAATTCCATTCTGATACAGTTCCCTACATATACTCAGAAAAACTATGATCAGAAATCAGTGCAATAAGTCACTTTACATACATGTTTCAGAGAATGTAGGAAAACCTACCTATATGCAGGAACACATAGATGTTTGGTAGATGATCATAATTTATTCTATCTTCCACCCAATCTTTTGAGAAAGCTAATTGTACAATAAGAATTTTCTTCTGCAGTAAGGCATTACTTCTCAGTATATAGATAACTTAAAATTACTCACACAGTTCTTTTAACCACATCATGCATATTTTATTTTGACTATTCCAGTGCATTCCACTAAAGTACTACTAGATTTACCTGTGAAGCTTTGTCCAATTTGCAGAGTACCATCAGCATCAGTATCTGCAACTGTTCCCATAAGAGTCCTTGAATCAAAAGGTGTGTTATCATCTTCCCAGCCATTCAAGAAGAAACTAATTCGGCTGTGATGCACCTATAGAATCAATGTAAAGGGGCAAACACATGCTTTATCATGCATTCACTTTTATTTCTCTACATTTTTTTTGTCTGTCACTGATTAACTGATTACATTACCTCAGGCTATTTGCTGTGCATCTTTATTTTTGGTGCCTACTGAAAGCAGTTACTTCTTTTCCATTACTAGATCACCACCCAGATGCAGAGAGTATAAAATTTCCACAGGGGTCAAATCAAAGAAGGAACTACAGTACAGGGATCTGGTGGAGATGGAGGGGAAGAGCAGAAAAGAAGGGTGGGTATGTTTCACAAGGTACAAGGCTGGTTACAGCTCCATCACCACTTCGGGCCATGGACACACGTTACAGCTGTCACAGCTCTTCTCATACATCACTTCAAACAGGCCTCAAGGGGCTGTACACCATGCTCAGGATAACCAAACACAGGCCTCTAACACCCCCCAAAAACGCCTCCCTAACCCCAGCATGCTTCTTTCTACACGGGCTGAAGGGAACGGTATAGGAACTGCCTACATCTGTTTTACACCCACTGGGTAATTCCTTTACATCAAGGGAACCCTGGGCTAGGAATATGCACTCAGCCAGCACCCCGGGGTACTATTTTCTGCAAGTGCTCCCTTCCCTGCCAATTCATTTTAAATCTGAGCTAACGTTCATGGAAATACTTTATGGCATTCTCCCAGCTCCACAAAGTCACAAGACACCGAGCTTTTACAAAGTTGGGGTTTTTTTTTTTTGCATTAGAAATCCTTAGACTTAGGTTACCTAAAATTAGGAAAAGTTTAATTATATGGGAGTGACAATTTTATGAAATTCAATACTTTCATTTTAAAAATCCAGGCCCAAAGCAGAAGTATTGTGGCTATAGTCAGGTTCCCATTAACTAAGTTAATTACAGAAATTAAGTTGGACTTATCTAAAACTTTTATTTCAGAAAGTGATTTATTTGCAAAACAAATGAAATTACTTGAGTTTTAACAATGTTTAGCTTTAATAAAGCTTTTTTCACATGAGAACTTGGTAGCTTGGTAAATTTTGAAGCACCATTTTGTTGCTGCCAATTTACAGCAGATTATTTTGATTTTGCAGATATGGATGCCTGGTGCATCACGTCCATCAAGGCCAATAAAACCAGAGCACTTTAACCCATCTTGATAGTCACACTAATCAAAACTAAATAAACCTGGAATCACTACTTCCATAAGAACAATACCTATGTGAGGACATAGAAGGTTTACATGCCAGAATAATTTGTTACAAAAAAAGGAAAAACAGAACTTATCTACCAGTTAACAAAACACCAGCTTGAAAACCACAATATAAGCATACACAATACTACTCTGACAATAAAGTCTTTCAAATTTCAGACCAAGATAAACGGACACAATTATCTATAAATCTGAGCTCAGATGATCAGCATCAGTGCCTTAGGCAACATGAGTCTATCAGCATTTTAAGGAAAAAAAACATGAAATAAGATGGAGGGGTTTGTTTGGCTTTTTCTTTTTTTTTGGCTTCACACAAAATTGTACAAATGAATTTTTCCTCCTTAAACTGTACTTTTAAACATACGCATGCAGGCTGAGCTTTATTGCCATTTCCAGATTCAGTCAATATTTCCCAAATTTAGACAGGAATATTTATTGCCCTTCCACTGATGGAAATTTGAAGGCTATTATCATAATTACTAAGCCTTGAGATTTGTTCAAAAAGTTATCGCATATGAGTTTCACCACTCAAAATACATCTCTCCATTTTAAATTATCTTTTGTGTTGACACATCAATGACCTAAATACAACAGTTTTTTATTTAATTTTAATTCAAAGCCCTCTAAACATCTGATGCCCTATTTGCAAGAGCCTAAGTATACGTATATATTGTGGTTACATTGAATTTTTTTCTGCATCACATTTTTTACAGCCTGTTACTGTCATTTGGTGTTTGACTGTTATCATCATAAAAGATACAGGCTTTTCTACTTTGTTATTTGTAGCATTATCTCATGTTTTACAACATCTTTGCACAACATGCCTGCACATGAAATATAACTAGTGAAAAGTTCTCAGTGGTATTAATGCATAAAAAAGAATGTGGTTCCATCTCTACTGTCTTTACCCAGCCAAAAGCTGATGAACAGCCAATTTTCCTTTATCACATTAGCACAGCCATGAGGGAAACACATTTGTTCTAGTCAGCTACACTAAAGATACTATTACCAATCTAACATATACATGTTTTATATCAGCAGTATTCTCAGAGTATGAGGGAGCCAACAATATATTAACGCTACCATGACAGTTTATTTAAGAAAAGAAAATTGTCTCTGTAGAGGGACAGAAGTTAGAAATGTATGGCTAAAGCTCAGTGTCACTGGTCTAATAAAGGTAATAATTCTTAAGCTTTCTTTATAGCAGGTAACACTCCTGTGGCAGCTCTGTCATATCATTCAAATAAAATTGTTGCCTTTTACAAGTTTAAGAGTACCTTTATTTCTAGTCAGATATGAAGCATGTTTCCGCTTTCCTGTTTCCACTGTAAAACATTTGTAAGGGGAATTCAGAAATGGGCATGCTCACCTCCATCAGCTTCTTGCAAACTTACTGTCTCAGGCACAGCTTTATAGGACCCAATTCTGCCTCCCCCTGTGGCAAGCAGAGTACTCAGCTCCATGTACCCCACACTAAAATCAGGGAGTCTATTTATGCCTTAAGAGTGACAGAACCGGGCCCTAAGTGACCAGGTATTTTTACTTGTTGAAAATAGGTGACTAACGACAATTTTAAATCTCCCTCCCCCCTCCCCCACCACCAATCTCTTTGTATTAAATAGGATTTAGAATAGTTGGGTTTAATATAGCACATCCCCAAGGTAGCCCTAAGCACTTTACAATGCTGAATTGGATATCAGTAGTGCAGTGACTGTGTAAGGCAAAGGCAGCAGTCATTATGCATTTGGCAGTAGCTCAATGTAATGATCCCCCTGCTGGTTATTAAAGGGGGTATGAATATCTGACATGGGAGGAAAATGTAGGAGGGAAACCATGTGTGGTATAAAAAATCCCAGTGGCTCTCCACTGTGGGAGGAGAGGAAGTCTCAAAGTTTGGTGTCAGTTTAGACTAAGCTAAACAAGAAGAAAGGCTGGCACCAGATGGGCTGTTTGATGTAGTTATTTAAGTTCTCCTGACTGTTAGCATTAAATTCCATACAATAGCACAGAACTAAAAGAACAGTTTCCTTCCTGACTAGGACAACAGGATTATTCCCCTGTTGTCCTTACTAATAATGTTCAATAGGAATTTGCCCCAGGAGAGTAACAGGACATGGGTAGGAAAGGTTGGCTTTGTTGTGCAGAGCACAGAACCACAAGCCTGGGACATCAGCACTCTAATCCCAGCTCTGAAACCACCTCACACACCTGTGCTTCCCCATCTGTCAGATACAGCAAATCACCTCTCAAGGAGATGGCAAGGATTAGTTACTAAGATACATTCGCTCTGAAACTACATCAGCCTCTGCCAACACAGAACCTAACACCAATTCCAAGCAATGGAAAATCCATTTGATGGTGAACCAAGGTGGTGAAAGATACCAATACTCTAACAGCACTATGGGTGTGATCCAAAAGAATTTCAAAGATGAGAGGTGCTGGGCCAAAGAGCTGAGAGGCAAGTTCCTTCAGTGCATCCCAAATTAAGCTTACAGTTCTCTAGCAAATTGTGCATCAGAGACAGCAATATCAAATAAAAGCCCTTCCTACCTAGGAAAGCTTTCTTGCCCTACGGGTCACAGTACTGCAGAATGATAAAATCACAGACGGGGAGGGACCACAGTGGATCGTGCAGTCCAACCTCCCTGTTCAAGCAGGGTCACTCTAGAGAACATGGCACAGGATTGCATCCAAGTTATTTTTAATAAAATGAGGTAAGTACAGGAAACATATTACAACTTTATTTTCTCACCTAAACATCTGTGCTCTTCAGATCCTACCCATGAAAACACAACAATGAAATTTAATATGAATTTTGCCACTTGGTTTGGATCAGACAGATCTGTCATGTAAACAAAAGCCAGTATTTTCATGTATTAATTGTAACAGAACTGCTAACTTCCACTATATTGCAGTCATCTGTGTGGCAAAAAAATCACAACCAAATACTCCAGAGCAGTTGCACTGGCTAAGGGACTATAACAAAAAGCAGAAGCTCCTTGACTGAAGAATACCATGGGTTTTTCTTCCTCTTTTTTTATAAGCCTTGTATTGTACTGGTATCTATAGGTATAATGCATACTGGTATACCCATGTATAAATAAATAAGTAGTATAACAGTTAAGAGTATAATAGGCATTGTAAAAATATGTAGGAGTACAATAAAAATTAACAATATATGTTTTTTTAAAAACCCCAAAAAAGCCTAATATTCCTCATCATTAACACAGAGGCAGAAGAGATTCAGATATCAAGTACAAGACACAGTTATATTGACTCCACTTTTTTGAACTACAATGACCCTTTCGAAGCCAAAGCCAGTTTGAGGGAGTTCTGAGACCATAATCTACAAAGTTTGGCTGCCACATAGCAACACTCACATTTATTCCCTTGCAATGTACATTTGTGATATCTGGCCCACTTAAGCAACATACGCTTTTTCTTCACACACATTAATCATCATGTCATCAAAATGTCCTCTTACATATATATATAAAGGCAACTGAGACAATTTTAGTCTCCTCCACGTGGAATTGAATTGCACCATTTCAGCCAAAATAAATGAAGTTAACTGAACCTTTCTTCAGTTAACACTACGATCTTTTTGCATTAGTAAGATTTTTCCATTAGAAGTCAGGTCTAATATTAATACTTCCCATATACATCATGGAAAATGACTTCTAATAAATAAGATAGAAAGGAGAGACATAGAAAAGTATCCTTTATGTTCCATTAAAAAAAAAATCCTTAAGAGAAGAGCAGAGGTAAAGATCACAAACCAGAGATCAAAGCTACACTGCACTAAATGACACACAACCAAGAGATGCAGTAGTCTCATCCCCAAATATTTTGTGATTAGTATATGTTTCAAAGACATCTGTTTTTCAGTTAGTACAACCTTTCCCTTTATGTTATCTTTCCTATTCCAATATTTACTGGCATGGAAAAGATTTATTAAAATACTACAGATAAATTAAAAGGAGTTATTTCAAGACAAAATTAATCTCTTCCACTGGTTGAATATACATTCTTTTTACTCTTATTCATCATAGCTTCTAGTAACCATAAAATACAGTTTAATCTTAACATTTCTTTTCATCACCTTTTGTTCTAATAACTAGATCACAGTGTCTGGCAAGACAGATTAATAAACCAGAAGGATTTCTTCCCAGATTTGCAGGCCATAAATGAGGAGTTGCACAACAGAGAGAACTCTGACACCAAAAACAAAAGGAAAAAAAAATATTTTCCAGTCATTTAAGCCAAATGTTACCAACCCTGGCCTACTGAATTTTCCAGCCAAATTAGTGATGGCAAGCACTTCAACTGCAACTTCAGCTCTTACAGCTATTCAGACCATCACACAAAGTCTCAGATGGCAGAGGCAGGACTGACCAACACAGATAAAACAAGGACCAAAAACGCATCCATGTAAGGGACAACACTTTTCCAATAAGATGAAAAAGAAGCAGCTCAGGGATCTATGATATATACCTGACAGTGAACAAGATCATTCCAATAATCAGGTATCTGCACGTTAAATTTTTTTTTTAAAAGAAGCTAATTTTTAAGTTAAAAATGCAAATTTACCTTGCAAATGCAAGTTAAATTTAAAAATTCAATACAAACTAAAAAATTGTCAGTTTCTCAAATACAAGAAAAAAACCCAAATTCTTCCCCAAATAAGAGAACAAAAAATACACTGTAAGAAAACTCAAACAAGTCTGTTATCATTTTCCTTAAAATAAGCTGTATTTGCACAGCAAATAGTCATTCAGAATTAGAAATAATTATCATAAAGGAGGTAATACACAATATGAAGAATTTTGAAGTGTTTTATGAGAAGCAATTTAGGTAGCTATCTGTAAGGCATTAAAAAAAAAAGGGGGGGGGGG
>VZRQ01007442.1:400783-426627 GCA_013397975.1 Machaerirhynchus nigripectus | reverse complement strand
GGGGGGAGAAGCAGGTGGAAGTTCAATTTCTTTTCCAAATCAGCAAGCTAGCAGAAATGACCTCTCCCTTTACTTGTCTTAAAATCTAAAGCAACTCCAGAATCAATAAAGTTACACAGGCTTTACAGAGATGTAAATTAAAGCAGAAGTTAGCATAAATGATTTGCTTAATCATTCAGAAATAACAAGGAATCAGAGATTATGAGAAATCAGGAGGAGCTGCAACTCATCCAGCTCAAAAATTACTACACAATCTACCATTACAATTCCTTACTGTCACCTAATTTGGTATGGTTCTTATAAAAATTGCCAGTTAACATAGCTTGCTACCTGTTAAAATAACCAAGATTCAGAAAACCTTCTTTTACTTCTAAATGCAATGCAGATTTGTTGCGTCAGGAAATTCCTCAATGAGTTCATTCTATAAAAACAGACAGTGTATTAACACATTTTCTCCCAAGGTGAGAAAACAGATTAAGGTTATGACCAAAATGACAGGCCTGTGGCTTCCTTGAATACTTTAATAGAGTCAACAAATCAACAGTGGTCACTGATGACAACAGAGGAAAGAAGACAATAGATGGAAGACGGGGAATTAGTGATGTTGCTGTAATGGTCTAATCAGAAACTTGAGTATAAAAATCTTTTTCACCTTCAACCTGTCTAAAAATGCTCTTTTTGCCTGCCCATATAAAGATACACAGCATATTCTACCACTGGGGAACATGTGGGTTCAGATATTTCCTCTGCAAAAGCAGGTGAGAAACAGAAGTGTAACAGTTAATAAAAGCAAGAGTAAAGGGCTTTTGCATATCAAAGAGATGAGATGCACACAGGTATGTATTTCAGTATTTTCTTGCATAATTGCAAATCTTGCTGAAGCTGCAATTACAAAGGCTTCCACACAGCTTTAATATTTCATAAATGATTTTCTGTAAAGAGGAAAGGTCAGTGATATGGACTTAAGCAAAAGAATTTGGGGGAAAAACCAGGATGAAACCACAAGCGTGAATCCAGGCTTACTTTCAGCTGTCATTTAAGCAGAGCTAGTGACCAAAAACCACAATGCAGCATTTTACATATTTTTTTTAAATCTGAGCATCTATGTGTCCCTAAATTGATGAATCAGAAATGGCAGACAACTTTATGCCACAATTCAACACCTTTCCTCACTGAATAAATTGCACAATTTACATATCTTGAACATTCATTTTAAAGGCTCCTTCCCTAGCCCCCACTTCTGCCTTATTCTCATTTTGCATTTTTCTACTAATTTTTATTTCCTCTTTTTTATCTACTGCATTTACATTTAGCTTAAAAAAAACCCAAACAAAATAGAAAAAACCAAACCAACAGCAACAAAAACCCGAACAATGTGATAAATTTAGTGAATACAGGTGGGAGCAATTCTTGCCCCCTAAGTACTATTTTTCTCAAACATTAATACAATCAGGGAACAAAATAGTTTAACCTGGGAAGGAGAGGGGCAGGCACTGATCTCTTCTCTCTGGTGATCAGTGATACGGCCCAAGAGAATGGCATGAAGCCATGTCAGGGGAGATTTAGGCCAGACACTGGGAAAAGGTTCATCACCCAGAGGGTGGTTGGGCACTGGAACAGGATCCCCAGGGAAGTGGTCACAGCCCAAGCCTGACAGAGTTCAAGAAGTGTTTGGACAATGCTCCCAGGCACTCTTGGGGCTGGTGCTGTGCAGGGCCAGGAGCTGGACTTCTATCATCTGTGTGGGTCTCTTCCAACTCAGGATATTCTACGATTCTATGACCACAAGACCCCAAAACTCCTCTACTCCTCCCAACCCTTCAGATAATCTATCAGCCACCTTATGACTGCTTTAGAAAATAAAGAGGTTCCCACAGTTTAACCTTTCTAGATGACTCAGGATTCCACGTCACACTCAACCACCTTCTACTCCACACATTACTCACCAGCACTAGTACAGAGCCTGCTCCTACAGTCCCATATTGCTTACAAAGTACAAAATGCAGCCTAATCCAAATTTAAAACCTTGGCTGAATGGATATTTCAAGAGTAAGAACTATCACAGTGATGACATTATTGCCAGAGATGTTTGGGCAGATGTTTTACATACACCAGCCTCCTGTGGTTTGTTGGTTTTTTTTTTAAATTTTATTTTTCCCTCTCTCAGAGACAAAGCTTACAACCTTTAAAATAAAAAGAGTTCATTTTTAGTGTTTTGCACTTTGCATTTTAATTTTTTTTTCTCTGGAATGAAAATTGAGACAACACAGAGGGAACTTGGCAGATCTAAAGCTTGGCAAGAGATAATGAATTTATGTAGCAAACATATGAGAACAAGGATATGTCAGGAGGAATTTGTCTATGAACTTGTTCTCAAACAGACCAAAAATGATGCTAATAACCATGTTAATAGGGACAGGGGGTTTAAGGGAGGGAGGGCTGTGGAAACTAAAGAATAATATCCAAGAGGACAAGCCAGCTCAGATAATTTATCTGCATAACACTTGACAGACAAATGGCACCTTCTGTACCAGCAAAAGAACTGCCTGACGAGTTTGCCAGTGAGGCTGGTGCTGCTCCAGCTACAACCCTGTCACAATTTCAAATCTTCAGTGCCGTTTTTAGTTTGTTTGCCCAAAATCTTACAGCAAATGCAAAAGTTACACACATAATAAAAATCAATTTTATCTTCTATTATTAAATGATTGGTTCACATTTCTAAATTCCCTTGTTTCCATATTCAAATCCTGTACTACCTTCACATGGCAAAAAATGTAGTTTTTAAGCTGTAGGAACTCCGTGCCCCCAAGCAAACCCAAGTTCACCCCTGTGTATTTCAAGCCTTTGAAGCAATTTAGCTGCAAGTTTGAAGGAAAAGAACAGATGATGGAACCAAGGTGCAATCCTGGCTGCTATAGAGGTTTCAACATGATGCTTTTCACACGTCTTTGGTTCTCAGGACAAGCAGCATTTTACAGGAAGAAAACAAAGAAGGTTCGAGGCTTTTCACTGCCACCACTAACATAGGTAACAACATGGCCAGGAAATTTATTATGATGATTTTCAAAAAGAAGGTGCTTAAGTTACCATCCATGGTTAGGGGATATTCCTTTACTTTCAACCATTCTGTCACTTTTAGAAGGAAAACCTGTCAACATAGTTCTAGGCAGAGATTCATTATGTAACTCTTGCCAAAACTAAAAAGTCAGTCTGTCCTCTCACATGTCAGTCTAGCTGAAATATGCAACTACAAACCTCTTAATTTATGTATTTTATTTTTGGTTCATTCATATCAGAAGTCAAGGATGCTGCAATCCTATTCTCTTCACTGAGAGAAGGAAGTAAAAAAAAAATCTCCCTTTTAGGACCTCCTTAAGCTTTACAGGAAAATCACCTTTGCCTTTAAGAACAGAAACTGAACTTGTGAATGAGTGGAAACAGTGTATGTACAAGGTATTTGGTGGTAAACCACTAATTTTTTCTTCAAAATCAGGATACTGCTTTAAGCTGACTAGGAACTCACAGACAGAAACAGTGCGAAATATTCAAAAGTTTGATTCATCTGTATGTTCAAAATGAAGTTTCAGTGTCTGTAAGTTCACCATAAACAGGATCAGCTAACTGAATCAAGGATTGACAATATTTTAACCCAGACTATTTTAGAGCTGTTATGAGAAATGACAAGGAAAGATGCCTTTCTTTACAAAATTTATAGGGGATGCTAACACACATCAGTATTTGATGACATTGTGCACAATCTTGTTGCAGAATCCAGAGGATTTTAACTTTCACTAACATAATAGGGCAAGAACACCTGTGCTGACTGTATTTCCCTGCAGGCCAGAAAACTGATAGAATACCAGAAAAACATTCCAAAAAGAATAATACTTTTTCATCTTTGCTTATATCCTCTACCTCTTTTTTCCTATCCTCTTCTTGTTAGACTTTGACAGACACTTTTCCAGAAGTTCCTGATAAAAAAAAATCCTTTATTATATAGCTTTTGAAATTAAAACTGCCTAAATGGGAAAAAAACCACCATTTTTAAAATACTGAAATTGACTCATCACAACATTCTGTCCAGAGATAACAAGTGGAGTGACTAGTACTTCAGCTGTGAATTTATTTAAATGTAGACATACACATGCAGTATTAGGAAGGCAAAAACAGGATATGAAATAAACATAAGGCATCAGCTCTAAGCTCACTGTCAAGAATATACCAAGGCTTCTAACCACAGAGTTCAGCTGAAGGTAACTATCTGTCAAATGTAATCTGTGCAAGTGAATATGCTTAAGCTGGTGCTATGAATCAACCAAAATTGCTTTGGTCTTATTGACATTCAATTGCAAGAAGTTGCAGCTCATCCAGTCCAATAGACATCTGACAACACCCAGAGTGCTTCAGTGACAGAAAGCTTTAAATATAGATGCAACTATCATCACAATACACATGGAACTAAACTTTATGATCCCTCATACTATCGCCAGAAACAGGTCATCAGCTGAATGCCGTAAAACCACATGGTCATCCTCTCCGCCTGTTGCCAATTTCTGCAGTTAACAAACCACTGCAATTTAAAAAAGAAAAAGAGAAAATACAGACTGACAGAAAAAGACCATTCAATCTTCCACCAATGTCCCATTAAATCTCTCTCCAAAATCCACTTCTGCCATTATAATCTTTGTTCACCTTTAAAAATATAACGCCAGATCAAAATTTGTTCAAATTGTTTGCATCAGTTAAGGGCCAGATCTTCAGCTACTATAAACTGCCTTCAGCTTCAGCAATGTCATTTTACACCTGCCCAGATTCAGACTTCAAATATGTTAAATTTACTTTTTTCCTAGCGTCTGTTCTTTACACCTTGAAACAAGATGTGTTATAACCTGTGTATGTGGGAGGTTCAACAATAAAGCAGCTTGCACAGACAGCCCCAAAAGAAGACACAATTTGTGTCCTAACTCTGCACAAAAGAAACAAATACCACCTGCAACCATGTATGGGTCTGTTTCACTCTTGTCTCTCAGAGAAATCCTGCCATTTCAGCAGATGTTCCAGAACAGCACAGTGTCTTTTTCTAAAGATTTTCATATATACACATCATCTACACGAGTTGTTACATACCCCCTTCACTTGCCCTCCCCAGCCCTAGCTTCCCTTGCCACACAATGAATTGAAATTCCAGATTTGCAAACAGATAAAAGAAGCTGGGAAAGAAAAAAATATGTCTACTATATACAGCTTGCAACCATGTTTAAGGGGATGCACAGTATAAGTGTTTTTGGAGTGAAGAGGGGAGAAAGACTCATGCCCATGTTATGAGCACTCAGAACAGTTATGCCCACACTGAGAAATCCAGGGTGAAAAAAACAAGAGACTTGAGGAAGAAACCTCATCAGGGGACCACAGTGACAGAACTATCTTAAAACAGAAGGGCTGAAGAGGATAAAGGGACAGTAGAAGAAATGGTAAAGAACAGCGAAGGGGAAGGAAAAAGCATAAGGTCGGGAGGGGCAAGTTGTCTCTTTGCCTTTCCTTCTTTTGCCTCAGGCCCATATCGGCCTTTCCTTTTCTTGACTTAACTGGGATGAATTTTAATTGCAGCCTCTCTACGTGTTTTATACACTATGTACTCTCTACTTGTGCGGAGTGGATTTCCCATTCATCACAGGATTGCAGGCAAAAACCCCAGGAGCATTTTGCTTTCCTTCAAAGTTAGCTTTGCTAAAATCAATAACTTTAGGGCTGCTTCTCCATCTAGCCCAAACCCCCACCCCACAACCATTTCAAATTTCATTATTTTTGATCATTTGATTTTGCTTCTTGTCTCCACATACAAATTTATATTTAAAGTCTTTCCATAACTGTGACAATATTCTACACTGTTTCATTAACAGTATAAAGGCAACAACCTTACAGTGACAGCAGAAAAATGCTCTCTTTTGTAGTTTTAACACAGTCCATATCATAACTGATCTCCAACACTCTCCCTATTGTCTCCTCTTCAATACACCAGCATTCTTCAAATCAAAAGTTCTGGTTTTCTTAGGGAGCATTGTATGTCCTAAATACCTTTATTGCTGGGGCTTTTTTTCTGACCAACAGCAAGTTTGGTACAACAGCCAAGAATCACAACTACATTAAACTCTTCCTTAGCTTGCATACAAACCACTGAACTTAGCTTAAAAAAAAAATCTTTAAAAAAAAACATTAAAAATGAAGGGGGTGAGAGCAGGAGTGTTTTCTACTGCAGATGGAGTATCATCCCTCAGCAATATTGTTACATCTCTTTCAGCTTAATATTAGTCTCCCTTCACTGGAACTGTATCTTGGCATTTTAAATCCCCCTTCATTTTCCTGGTTGTCTCTCTTATTCCAATAATATCTCTCTTATCCTTGAAAACATGTCACTCCCATTCAGCAGTCTTATTACATATGCTCCTAGCATTTGTATAAAAGATATTTAGCTTTTCTCTTTGCCCTCCCTTACTTTTCTTTTTCACTATCTCCTACAATGTTAATCCTTTCTCAGTGGGAAATGGTTTTCCTTCAATCCAAGTCTTTCTTTTTGTGCATAGATCCACTACTTCAGCTCGAATTCCCTGAAGAACAACATAAATTTAAAAAAAAAAAAAAAAAAAACCACAAAAAAAACCAAGGGGGCTGTATAAGGGGAAAGGAACCCTGGATTGCTCCTGAAGCAATTAACTCTGTTCAAGAATAGGCCATGTATTAATATAAATTTGACCCCAAACAGCAAAATCAAAAAGCAAGTGGAATGCAGACTGATCCATAAGGCAGTTCACAAGCTTAAGAAAAACTAATAGCTATTGCATGAACAAAGCCTTCAAGATGCAAAAATGCAAGTCACAGCAAGCAGAAGGATCCAAAATAAGAAACATACATGTTGTTCATTTTTTATATGAGGTAATTTTAGTACTATATTAAGAACTGAGTGATGTAGCCCATCCTCAATTATCTGATAAATCAGGCTAGAGACAAAGAAAGATCAATGCAAAAAGAGACAGCTTTTGAAATTGTCTCCATTTTTAAAGAATCAGTATTTTAAAAAGTAAACACTGCTTTGAAATAAACATTGAATCAGAGATTAGTGATCCTTTTGCACATAGTAATCATTCCAATTTTAGATTGGCAATTTTCACTTACTCTTTTGTTGACCAGTACTTTGAAAGTATTCAGTAGTAAGAAGTAGTATTAAAATGGTTAACTATAGCTATACCCCTTTCTACCCCAGCCAGCACTGCACCAATGAAAATTATTCTGTATTGCCAGTGTCAGTAGAGATGTATCAATCTATTACTGATACCTCAGGACAGAACAAACACATTGGGGCAGGGAAGTGGCGCAGAGAAGCCAAGAGCGCAAAACTGCAAATACAGATTCTGTTAGAAACTAAAGTAATTAACAAATAAGGTTTGCTATTAAAACACTACTTTAACCATTGATCAAACTTTATTCTTTTTACACGGAAAGCTTTAACAAGTGACACCTGTGCTGTAAATCAGTTTCAAACAAAAAAACCATGAGAGGAACCTAGTCACCAGATCTGAAAATGCATGGAGAACAATTGTTTTCTTGCTGCATAATGACTCTTATTTTCCCCAAGTCACAGAACAAATCAGATCCAACATTCAATGATTACTACAATAACATGAAAGGAGACAAGTATTAAGGATTCAACAAGCTGCTTTTCAGTAGCTAAAATAGTTACATAGACTTGCCAAAATTAATTGAAACAAAAGGTCAGAAAGTACATTTTAGATAATCTCATACCAATGCACATTTTCTCTCTGCCCCCTCCATTTAAAATACAGCAAAACCACTGATTCAGAATTTTCACGAACTACTTGTAATCATGTAAATTAGGGATGAGATGTGGATGTCAAATGAAATGTCCCTTCTGAATAAAGTCTCTGTGCTTCACTAGTCAAAGAATAAGCAGATACCAACAAAAATGAGCGGAGCTGTTACTAATATACAATTATTAACCCTGTATTACACTATCAGTGGCATATTAAATTCTAGTCTTTTAAATTTATTATATATGAAGATTTTGCACCATTTTGCACCACTCAGTACTGTGACTTCTAAGTCATTCCCAAATTTAATGCAAGAATACACTGGTTTTACAAAACAGAGCTGAACAGCTTGAAAATCCATTCCTCTGTCTGTTTTGGGGGATGATTTACATAAGAACAAAGCAATTGTTCTTGCCCTCTGAATGCCTTGCCTCAAAAAGTTCCATGTATCCAGTTAAGGGATTTTTGCAAATAAAGTCTCATCTTTTCTTTCAGGGCTTAGTTTCTTTTCATGGTCAAGGAGCCGCAAAACTCTGTCTTTGATTCATTTCATATTCCTCCGCACAACCTTACTTCAGGCCTTTCCCTCCTCCTCTGTGCCCTGCTTTCTTCCCTCCATCACAAAGTCCTTTAGAAACAGTCATTCAACTACTCCTTTGTACTGTAACTCTCCAACACACTTTTTCATGGCGATTCACTGTAAGCTTCAATGTTCATTTTTTATAATAACTGCTTTTCTCCAGAGTTACTAAGCATCTTAGCAGCCAAGCTTTGCCATAGCTCCAAATTGTGCTGTTAATTGAACACAGAGCAAAATGGACTTCAGAGGACAGTGTTTTGGTAGCTTATTGTCAGTAGTTTATTTCTGGAAAAAGCTAAATGAAATGGTTTATGCAGCAGCTCCTTCAACCCCATTTTGCTAGAGGTGGGCCAGGAGACAACCGGGGAGGCTGCTTATAAAGTGGTGTCCTGTGCACTTTAGAGTACAGGCCTCGAGGTAAAGCACAGAAAAGCCAGGGAGATTACTGAACTGCACAGATGAGGTGCCAACAAACACAATTTAAGGAAAAGGATAAAGGCCCTTCAAACATAATTAAATGGACTCAGAAGTCCAGCAGAAGATTGGCAATGCAACCTGTTACATGTATAATGACCTGACTTTCAGACAAGAGGTACATCCATAAGGCACAAGTAAGTAGTAACTAGAGAATCTCAGAAAGACAACAGGATTTTTCTTTTGACCAGTCCTGATTCCAAGAACCACAAAAGTTCCATGGAACATGGTCATCAAGCTGGAAAGAGAAAGTCACACATCTCTGAGGACTGAGGATAGATCTTCAAGGGTAAGCATTTCAATGGAAACAAACAGAAGTGTGAAGTTCTGAAATGTCAGATTAGGAGCAATGTTGATGGTTTATTCTATGCTACCACTGAATATCACATGATGATTTGCTTACAGGTGCAACGAAGACAAACCTCGCAAGATACACCATTTACAATCAGTCAATAGCAAGGATACACCTGAACACCACTGGAAAGAAGAGAGGTTAGAGAGGAAAATATTTTGGCTTTTATTCAGGAGGTAGAAGATAAAAAGACAGTGCCTTTCTTTGAAATGCTGCCAGATCACAAAGGGTCAGACAAGCAAGGCTGCATGACTCTGCACACAAACAGTGCTTGGAAGAAGGGATTTAGGTCAATTCCAAATTGAAACCCTTTTCTAGAGCAGACAGAATCAAAGGACGGTCAGCTGCTCCTATACCCAAATACAGCCAGTTTATTTGTATATCAAGTTGGGAAAGAAACAAAAAGCGGGAGGAGAAAAATCAAGTATCTAAACCAGAAATGTCCTAACTAAGCATGCACACAGACCATAAATTACGACAAAATATGTCTGTCTTTGAACTCTAAAGCCCAAGACATTTGAACCTGAATGTCAGGAATTACACAGATCGCACCACTGAAAAGTGTTGCTATGCCTTAAAGAAAGATCAAGTTTTGTATTAAAACCTATTTCAGAAGCTGGTATTCCAGTCTTTTTTTTTTTTATTTTAATACAAAGAGCACCTTCAGATTCATTAGAAGATTGGAAAAGAAGCAGAAACAAAAAAACCCATCTGACCTATTTGCAATTAACCCTGCAAAGAGCAAAGAACTATGTGGAAATTAAAACTGTAGACATGATGCATGACCAGGTCTTGGACAATTTCCTCTGAGAATCCGTCAGATCAAGTCTGTACTGGATGAACTGGTTGGAAAAGTACATGGATTAATACTGTACACTAGAAAAGGCAACATGACTTTTGTGGACAGAAATCAAGATCCAATTCGAATTCTTTGAAGTAAAAACGCATATAGATAGGAAGAACTGACTGTCATGGTTTGACCCAACCAACCCACTACACTGACCAATATAACATACTGGCTTTCTAGAAAGGTTTCAAACTTGGGAGAGATTAAATGGTCCCATTTCACACAGCCAGTACTTTATCACTAAGTAACTCCAACAATCTCTGCTATTTAACATTTTTTACAGGCCTGAAAACAGTGGTTAGTGAGGTGAAAAAAGATGGAGTGAATACATGCAGACAATAAAAGTCAAAGCTTACTTCAAAGTGACAAAGGATCTCAAAATTGTTAAGGAACAGGCAGTAAAGCAGCACACTAAACATCTTGTTAACCACAAGGTAGCAGACAAGAAAAATATTCTTGTCCATGTAAACACAGCACTAAATTCTGAACCGTCACTGCTCCAAGTGGTCTTGGAGTTAGAGAGTCCCCCACTAATGAGCAAAGAGGAAACATTCCTTATTGGGAAATAAATTAAAAATAAGCCCACAAAACTTTATTATTTAGAAATTTACAGTGCAAAGTATCTGGGATAACAAGTGGAGTTTTGTCCCTTGCATCCTCAACCCCAAAAGTTTCAGAAAAGATCGATGAGGATGAACAAACTACAGAATGGCTTCAATTAAAGGAGAAATCTCATTTATAAATTATTTTAACATGTGATCAAGTTCTATAACCAAAATATCAAACAGCATGAGAATGATAAAGAGAAAGAAATTGGCAAAAGAAATTGGCAAAAAGAAGTTGGCAGACAGCAGGTTTGAAATAGAAAACAATTTCATACAGCCACAATTCCATATGAGGAACTCATTGCCACAAGAGTCCAATGCTAAAATATAAATTATATATATACGCCAATATAAAAATTATAGGAAAAATAAGCCTATTAAACTAAAAACATTACAATTAGTGACCATTCAAGACAGTTTAGATTAAGAAGCATCAAAAACCACTGATCGTCAGAAAATAAATCAGTGATACATCTAAAAGGAAGTTGTTCCTATTCATCTACTCTTCTTTCATACTCCAAGTCAGGCTATCTAGACAGCTATCAAACAGACAGAGCAGTCCTTAAATGATGTAAACACTACAGCATTATTGAGCCAAGGCACAGAAATGAGATACATGGACAGGGGGAGGATGCCAGAACTTTCTACTTTCTAGACAAGCTGATAAGTTGTTCAGAGCAAGGAAATATTCTCCGCTTCCATGAGAAAATGATACATGTGAAGTCTTACCACAAGATTCCCCCTCTGGACTGCCACCAGCACACACTGATTTTGCGTTGTACAAGATCTACACGTGTAATTTATGTCACCCTCCATTTGCTGCACACACAGATGTTAACGCAAGATGTAAGACAGAGTTTGCACATAAATAATGGAGGTTGCACAAAGGACAACCTGAAAGTTTCATCTTCCATTTCTTATCAGACTTCTGATTCACATCTGTCTTTAAGCTACAAAAACCTGAACCAAATGTAGAACTCACTTTAAAAAAATACATAAACAAAACCCACGAAACAAACAAACAAAAAACCAACCAAACAAACAAAAAAGCTGTTCTATTTGGCTGTACTCATGAAGCTTTTAGACGTAGAAAAAAGGTTTCAAGTATCTTGTGAAAACATTGCACAGTATAAAGAGGGAAGGACAGTTGTCCAATATTTATGATCCATCTTTACCAGCAAAGATGCTGGAATCAGTTGCCTGTTTTCTGCTCCCACACTGTGTGTGCCAAGAACTACCTGCTGGAGGACCTTCTGCCCACACTGCAAATGGTGTGCTCTAAATGGTGAGACTCCACTGTACAACTTCCAGCTTGGTCTCCCCAAAAAGGAATCAAATTGAAGCACATCAGCAGGACTCTTCAGTAACACAAGATTTGAAACAGACAGAAGGCAACCCTGCATCAACGAGAACTCTTCCCGTACACAAAAGTGACAACGTAGATGCACCCAGCAAGACTCATCTTAGTGTTGTATACCAACAGCTAGAACAAGTACAAGGAGACACCTCCAAACTCTCCAACTTTCTCCCCACATGACTCAAGGGCACACAACAGTAAAAGCGAGAGCTCAGGCAGCTGCAGAACTGTACCCAAAGTTATACCAAGCCACACATATCTGGGAACCCACTCAAATGCATAAGCATGTACTTAGGAGATTAGTTCAGAAGCCAGAGCTATTGGGTTTAAACAATATTTTTTTTGCTTATATATTTCCCAGTCGAACTCCATATTTCTAGCAGTCTGAAACTAGTTGATTCTAATAACCAGTTTAATTCACAGGTTGTTGTTAAACAACACAACGCTCCTTCAGTTCTTCTAACTCCAGTTATGCAAGTTTTATTATTATTCTTAATATTGAACTTGAACACATGAAGAATGTCTTGAAAGCTGTTCTCTGAGAAGTAGGCAAGCTACTGTAATACGCCACCGCAATACTAGACAACAATTATTTTAAAAACTATATGCTTAACAAGTGGTATTTTATGTACTTTACTTACACATCAGAAACAGATGCATAGCATATTACTCTGGTCATTAAAATTTGATTCCTCTCTATTACTTATCCAAAAAAAAATGTTATGGTATGCTTAGGAGGACTCAAAGTTACTTCCTAATTAAAAACCAACCCCACCTTCCCTTTTCAGAGTAACACAGACCATTATTTAGCTCTACTTTACTCAATTTTATCTGAAAAATAAAAACTAAATTTAAAAAAGCAGAAACACAACCAGACTCCAAAAACACAACCCTGAGAACTGCAGGACATTTAAAATTTTGAGACTGGGGGGCGGGGAAAAGAAGGCTAATTATGCTTAACATAGCGATTTCATTATTAAAAATACAATTTAATTGGCTGCAACTTATTTTTGTATAAGGAAATAAACCACTTGCAAAGCAAATTGAAAACTGATGGTTTTCAAATCTTGAAACTCTCCAGACAAATCAGGCATAGCTTCTGCAAAACATTCAATACTACCTCCTCTCAGCACTGGCCATACAAAGGCTTAATTCCACTCCTACCATATATGACAGATTCTGGGCAGATTTCAGTGGGATTTGCAACTGCAATTACAAAAAACATTTGCAGTTTCCAGAAGTGGAATCAAGATGGCATTGACAAAACCTGTATTTTTGCCATTCTCTGAAATGAAAATCTTAGCCCGGGTGAAGTTCCTTGTCTTGTGTTCTGAGGCAGCTGTTAGGCTGTAAATTTAAACCTGTAAATATATTCAAACTCATATTCAGGCAAGAAAATAAGTAGTTTAAGAGACACTGTGAGTAGAAAGAATCATCTGGGAAATATCCTGTTTTCTCAAGAAGCTGAAGTTACAACAACAGAGCTTTCAAATTTACACAGTCAGCATCCTAATACCCATAGAACAGGAGGAGAAGAGGCAAGAACCATAGTAGGACCTCTGGATGCAGGAAAAACACAAAAAAAGTTTTACTAATATCAAAGAATACGGAGGCTGTACGTCCAGCAGCAGTACCTGCATGGCCTGCAACAGTAGAGATGATGAAGCAGCTCTATGCTCACTGTGTCTCTGAACAGTTCTCAAAACACACGCTCAAATACATGACAGACTGTACACGTGTTTTATTTCTGCTCTCTGGTGGAAGCAGAGCACCAGCCATATGGATAGACTGCATCCTCTTAAATATTTTCAACACACAATTGCAATTAATAGACAAGAAGCTCCCAAATGTAGAACTAATGCAAACTTTCCACTCCCGTCTTGGACCTGACAAACTACTCTAAATATATAGTAAGTGATGACTTCAAAGAGGAGATCAAAATGGTTTGTTAAATCAAAACGCTTTCTTGCTTTCTCGTGTCCTTATTAAACTTAGGGACTACACAGTTTAGAATACCCTGTATTTAGTAGTACATACACAGGGAGTGTATAGAATAAATGTTTCCCTCCCTGCTTTTAAGTCTCAGGTTCTTTGCTTATAAAATAAATTGTAAAGTATTCAAAAACCTGTGCAGAAAATAAAAGGATTTCACAAATTGGAAAGGACAAGTTTTCTCTTGATAGTCAAACAGTTGTGATGTAAAGCAGTCTCATTAAATCATAAGTACTTTAACCTTTTCTTGAAAGAAGTGGAAGATTTAAAGATTTATAAAGAAATTTTGCCTAAACTAGGAAATGACTCATATTTGACATGTATTGAAATGATAATGCTGATTTCAATAGGCACTCTAAGAGCATTTTCCTCCCAGGAGAGTAATTCAGTCACGGTTACCTCTCGGCATTTAGATTTTAAACTTACTTTCCAAAGCTTTTAATGTGCTATAGTCTGCCAAAACATGGCAGAGTTACATAGATATGATCAGGCAAAATAAAGGCTAGCAAAAAGACTATTTTTATAATTGCAGACACTAAATATGAAACAAAAACATCAATCTGACATGTTCTCAAAGAATTTCCTGTTTCAGCAGCCTTGTCTGTATCTGCAAATTCATGTTTAAATTCCACTCTTCTTAATTGGTTAAATAAATTCTGAAATATCAAACAGAAAGTGAAAGACTTTTAACAGTGAAACTGAAAAAGAAAATACACAATGGTGCTGCTGTTATTAAATGGCATAAATCTGATCTTGGTTTCACTTTGCAGAGATAATATGGTACACAATTGGCCCTAATTATGCACTGCTATGCTCAATTCTTTTATTTCTTTAAGAGTTTAGATTTTAAGATGCCAATTTCTGAGGTTTCGCTTCAGTGCATATCAGATTCTTTTAAGTTATGTATCTTTTACTCCAGAGTAAAAGTGTAACTTCAGAGTTTTTGCTGATATATACCTAAAAATATGCAGTGAAAAATAATATTAAATCAAAATCAAACACACAGAAGGGCCCTAAAACTTTCAGAAACCTGGAAGACTTGATCCTCACCAACTGAAAAAATCAGAATAGTAAAAATTTTTGTGAGGAATTTCAAGTGCATTTTGTAATACCAATTTTATTGCATGCCAGTTCCCCTAGTCTTATTGGTCATGCCAATTTTCTTGATCCCCTTTATTTCTTGAATAAAACACAAGGCTGGTCCAAAAACTAATTCTCAAACAATTAAATTGTTTTCTGGCTTCCCCCTTCCCCAGGATTACAAGCAAGTTCCTTTGAGCAGTATCTATTGCAACCCTTCCCATGAGCATTCCCTTTGACCCTACAACTTCTCATAGGTTGTCACATCAATGCTAAACTCAACTCCAGATAGAGGAAATCTGACACATTCACTTTGCCTGAAAATCAGCTTTCTCATCAAAAAAAAGCTAAGAGGTTAGACAGTGATGAGCTATCTATAGTAAATCCATGCTGCATTTTATCCTCTTTTTCATTTAGTTCCACATCTTTATCTATTTCTTCAAAGATATTTTCTAAATCCTCATACACCTGTGCGTCAAGACAAATAGGTCTTCCGCATTGCCAAGATCCTTTTTTCTTCCTCTTGGCACAGGCTTTGGCTGGGGTGGAGGCAGTTTTTTTCACAACACCCATGTTTCAAATTTGTGGTTAAAACAGCATTGATAACACATTAGTATTTCAATTATTTCTGAAGAGAGCTTGTCCAATGTCAAGCTCTGCTCTTCTCCCAGTTGAACTCCTCATCCCACCTCAGCAGTAAGCCAAGGTTGGGCCAAGAAACTGGAAAAGGAGACAGCTGGGACAAAGAGATATTCCTTGCTCCATAGCCTCGTGCTCAGCAATAAAAACTAGGGTTGAAGTAGGAATTTGAGGAGATAGGGGTTTTACTTCCAAGGTGGCCTGCTGCTAAGAAATTGGCTGGGCAGTGGTCTGCTTGTGGGAGATGGTGAGTCACTGCCCCTAAATCATTTGCTCCCCTCCCAGCCCCTTCCCTTCATGAGTTTTTCTCACTTTTGCTATTTCTGTTGTCCCCCCTGTTCCACTGGCAGGGGTGAGGAGGGCCCAGGCGCTTGGCTGCTGGCTGGCATCAAAATGATACCCTTCCTAAATATAAGAATTACAGCTCCATCTCTGACTGGTAACTTTGCATAGAGTATCTCCTTGTCACAGGATTTGATGTGCCAGTTCCGTCAGAATTTTTGGACAAAGACCATCTGATTGCAGCAGCATGTGCACAGTAAGCTTGCAAATTCATGTTTCTACTTTTTATGATCACTTTTGTCTCCATACACTAATTTCTGTTACCCTGATTGGTTTTGCTCTGTGACTCTTGAAAACAGAAGCAAAGAATTTATTCTGGGGACCTTACTCAAATCATCCTTAATCTAAAGCACACTTTCACTGTACTCAGGTCTTGCCTTCTTACACAAAACAAAATCATAAGAATTTTTTACCATTTGACAGTCTAATTCATATCAACCACTTTATAGTTTTTATTTCTATCCTACATAGCATTCTCTGTGAATTTGCTTCCCCATTCCCCAATGCTCACACACTCTGCCCTCTCAAACTGTAGAAGTGCTTATTCACACAGATAAGCCTGGGCAATACATAGCCATATTTTTTCCTTCAAGGGCAAAAATTTCTCTTAGTTCTCTTATATTAATTTTTAAAAACCTCCAGCTTTTTTTCCATTCAAACTCTGGACTCCAAAGTTTACCTTTTTTTATTAAAATAGTTGTATTTGTTTGGTCTCTTTGAAACCCAAAAGTGACCTTAGAGAACCAAAGAACTGTTTACTTTCCTATTTCATCTGACTCTAGTTATGAATGCTCAACATTATTCTTGAGACCCACATCTCTGATAACACCCTCATCACTTAACAAAGCTGGTATACCCAGACTTTCTGCTTCAGCAGCTACTCGATGAAGAAACCCTTCATGCAGAACACACAGGAATGTTTGGGCCCTGCTCTTGTTAGTAGAACTTAAATTTCCCAGCTATAAACTGGAAAATAGGTCTCTGCAATGACATGGCTCTTAGTAGTAGTTCCCTCTAACAAATTACACATCTAAATACAAACCCAAGGATTTAAATTCCTAGATTGCCTCAGTAGAATTAATTTACCTTCTCTTCCCCTAGAATTATTTTATTCCAAAGAAATTATTTTCAGTCTGTGCTATCCTTTCTTCTTTCCTTCCTTCCCTCTTATCATTTAATTACTATTTGGTGCTATTCCACCATTTAGCTTTCATTTTTATCATTCCTGAATAGGCATATGCTCTTACACCTGAATTCCAAACATATCTGCCATCCCACCGTATTTTTTTTTCTCTCTAAATTCAGTTTCACATCTGTAACCAATAACTTCACACTCCTCTGTCATGGTGTCTGTTGCCTAGAATCTGTGTGTATGATACACAGACACTTCAGATGCAAGTTACTTTTGGATATTTTGGATATGCAAGTCTCTCTCGTATTGTCATTTTCCATTTATTTCTCCATTTACAGAAAAAAATGCTTTTGGACACCTGCTAAAAAACGAACCAACAAAAACCCAAACCTTTGCCTAAAGTTTGACAGCCAGGCCAAGGGCTAAATGGATCAGGCTGCAGCCACTATCATCTTTACTGGCAAGTTGAATCCTACAGTAGCACTAAGCACAAGAAAGTCCTACCCTGAGCTCAGAAACACGGAAAAGGCATTAAGCCTGCAGTTCCTTTAAGGGTCTAGAAGCTATACTCCTGCTATGAATTGAACAACCTTCTGCAGAGAAACAAAGGAGCAAATTCCACAGGGTGCTTCACGTTCCTTTGCAATGCAGTTCAGGATCCGTGTGTGTATTTAACCAGCCCTTTCACTTTCACTTGGCTTTGCCGGGCTTCAGCAGTTTCTGAGGTACAAAATGCGGCTGACAGCAACAGCAGTAATATAGCACCCTTGGAGTGCTTGAAGTGTAAAGTTCATTAGTTCTACCTTAAGGTCACTCTTTTAATCCAACAGCCAAAATCTTATTCACACTACCATGCTGTTATCCTGGAAAAAAGAAAACTGCAAAAAAAATCAAGACGTCGGCTTAGATACTCCTTACAAGTGACAAGATCAGCACTAAAAATCCAAATCACAGTCAATACCTTTTAGCAAGTTTCAAGAAAGCAGCAAAACTATTCTTGATCGTGCTGTAGACCAAATGAAATTTAATAGAACAGATAAAGGAAATGAAGGAAGGAGAAGATAAACATTTCAATACCTGATAATTGTGTTTTATAATTATTAGTTGAACTTGGCTTACAAATAGAATTTACTAGGGTGTCTGCTGGGAATTACAAGACATGCAAATACGTGAATTTTAATTTCTTCCATGTTTGTTTACTGATTTTTCTACATACGGTTTAAATTTTAACAAACTCAATTTTGCTTTATCCTCAGTGGATATTTGTACACTTATTAAAAAGTTATGTCAACAGAAGACTTTTAGAACACAATGATTGTGCTCTAACAATTCTGAATCATATTTTTATAATAAGAGGTTATACCTCTGTAACTTACTGGCTTGACTGATCCTGCACAAACTCACACATTTACTTACATACACTGTAAGGAGTTTTCAAAATTAAATGGGACACACCTCCATAAGGTAAGTACATTAGCATGTATAGATGAGAATGGCATTCTCTTCTACAGGAAATAAACTGAGACCCAAGACTAATTGGTAAAGCTAGATATAAGTATCTAAGATATTAGTATAAGCTTTTCTTCACCTCACATACTCATGTTTTAAAGGTGAGAATTTTCAGTTTTGTACAGTGCTTGTTCAGAAGAATGAGCACAGCACTTCTTTCCAGTGCTAAATTAGCAATTGCCTCAAAATGAGCTCCCAAATTAAGAGCCTTACCTACGAGACTCAAGTTATCATTTACATCCCCCAATTTATTCTTCTAAGTTTATATAGTTATGCCATTCTCACACAAATGTTGTGTTTCAACAAATATTAAATGTTTTTCATTTTACTCACCTGCACACTAAGATGAATCCATTTCTTCACAAGAATTCTCCCCAGTGTCATTACTTTTATTGGCGGCTGCAAACCATTTACTGTGCGATAATAAAACATGGTCTCTTTCTCAGAGATTGTGAGTTTGAACACAGTCTGCCCATCAACAGCCTTTTCTATCACACACCTTTGGAAATAACCAAGAAAAACAACATAAGGTCAGAGGCACACACATATACACATTCTTGCCAAGGTGCTATCCTGTAAAGTGATGCTAACCAGAATGTATTAAAATAAACATTAAAAATACGGCTCTTGAGAAGCTTGAGAAGATGCTCAGTGACAGTGAAAGTCACAGGATGTACTAAGCGTAAAAGAACTTCAGCAAAGATATTTTCTGTCTTGATCTGTGAGGTTTTTGGGATGTTTCGGGGGTTTGGTTGGTTGGTTTTTGTGTTTAGCTTTTTTATTGACTGCTTCCAACCCCAGTGCATTTGAGGGTGGAAGAGAGGTACCATTAGCCTCCTCTCTTGAAGGTTCCATGACAGAAATAATGACTGTGCAGGTCTCTGCCACGCTTCTTATACAAAGCTGTGCAGCTTAGTACATCCCGTGGAGGCACTTTAACTTTCCTTAGTCTAACAAGGCAAATGCAATATAACCACAAAAAGCAGTACAAATTACGTGCTTCGGTAATAAGTCTTCCATCTTTCTACCCAATCTGTTCAGGTAAGGCAGCCCTAACACCAACTTACCCTACACTCTCCCCTTTGCAGTGGCTCTCTTTAACATAAGAAACTAGAGCAAGGCAAGGATATCCTCTTCAGGATTTTCTCCCCACAGAAGTCACATCAACAGCAAATGGAACAATGACATACAAGATACAGAGAATACGATCCAGAGCAACCCATTTTGCATTTCAAGCTGCTGAAATGTTTTTTGCCAATCCAATCACTATGATATTAAGAGTTCTGAGAAAGCACAGGCTCCATATGCTTGTGAAACAACTATGTATTCTATTAAAGTAATCATAAATACAAGAAAAAATTATAAAGTTCTACCCTTCCCATTTAAGCTGCTAGAGAAATACAGTTCTCAGTGTATTGACCCATGAAGAGTCAAATATTTTAAGTTATACCAGACTAAATTAGTGCACTAAGTCACAAGAGGAAAGTATACAAAATGTATAAGTAAATACAAATCTCAAATATTTCAGAGGCAAAAAAAAAAATAGAAACAAAGAACTCCTATCTACTGATAAGTGTCTTCACCTAGTCTGCATTTGTAAAAGAAAAGTATCAAAAAGGCTGGTTTTTGATACTGCCATTGTTCACTAATTCACCTATAAGTCCAAGAGAAAAATTAATTCCTTCTGTTACTATTCTAGCCTGCTGGAATGTTGTCAATGAAACACCTTGCAAAATTAAGTATTCTGTTTTCCCAACCTTACTAAAACCACATTCCTTAATAAATTGTCCACTGGTCTTTTCAATATTTTGTTTGCTTGTAAACATGCTAGTTTTGTTAGATAATAAGTGTGAAGGAAGGCTCAGCTAAGTAGCAAAATATTTAGGAACTGGATTTACCCAGTTCCTGGATAAACAGCAATTGGATAATCCAGGGTTTTGTTTATTTTAGTTATCTAAAACAAACATCCCCACATTGTTTTTTATCCCCAAAGGTGTCATGACTTTAAGAAGGGAAGCGACCTTGATGTACATCACTTCGAAAACTGAAAAGAACAAGCGTGAATTGTAACTTACTAGTGGAAGAGGAAAATCAAGAGGGAAAAGAGAAGAGAGGGAAGGAAAAAGAAAAAATCCAAACTAGTTCCAACATAGGTGAAATAGGAGGAAGCATTACTTCTGACCCTCAGCTTGATTTTCCATTCCAGCCATGATTTCAGAGAGAAGCCACTATTCTTTGGGAAGTCTTCTGGTAACCTGCAGTCCCACAGAGCCAATACCTGACTACATATATCTCACTGGTGGGGTTGGAGAGAAAAAAAGCAAATAACACAAATCCACTGGGTCAGCTTTCAAAGAGAGTAAGTTTCTAGAGAATCTAACGTGGCTGCACTGGTGTTCCCCACACATTAACTGGAGCAAATGGGAACATCTGCACTGGTTCAAAATCAGATGCATGGTATCTTACAGCAAATACCACTTTCAGTCTAATTCCTAATGTAAAACATCTGAATGGGTATTAAGTAATACTGTATGATTTTAGTTAGATAAATAAAGTTTAAAAATACATGTGCTACCCACTTCACAATCAGGCCATTCCTGCTGATCCTTTCGTGTGTAAAAGGTCTCAGCTCATTTCTCACCACCACCAATATCTTCTGGGCATCTGAACTTTCTCCAGTTCGCACTACATTGATACAAGCAGCCTGTAATGGTTACTTACACATGCTAAGCTTGTACCCATATTCTTATCCTATTCCATTGTGAAGGGTTATCATCATATACAGTTTCCTATATTGTGCCAATGATTGCGTACAGGCTACACACAGGCTTACTGAAGGCAATTATATTAACTGATGAGTACATGCAGCAAGAGAGGAAGCATGAGGCAAGAATGAAATTCAGGGGCAAGAACTCTGCTCACTTACTGCCTAAAGAGAAAGTAAATTTAAAGACTGGAGTACAAATGTCAATGCTTTCTCACTCTTCTCTTGCTTTTCTTCAATATTTCCAATATGCAGTGACTTAAAAGCATGCCTACAAATACCTCTACTGAACATCTTAGAAGAACATCAGGGCTTCAAATAAATCTGTAACATGACCTGACTCCTCTCTCTGTGTCAAAGTGTATTGTCTCTCAGATTCACATGAGAAAACTTGGCATACGAAACTGATGAAGAAAATTCTTGGTGTCTCTGCTTATCTGCAATCTTTAAAGGGCCTTCAGACTTGGATCCTCACATAGCTGTGTCATTTCAGCTAGCACAGTAACTTCTGACAGAAATCCTGCTATTCTCTTACATGGGTATATGCCTATCAGAATGTCACAGGATGTAATGGGATACTGTGCAGCAACACTCCTAGCTTCTTCCCTAAGCACACACTCTCACAGGCAGACCATATAAAATTCAGCACAAAAACACATTAGTATGGCATGTCCAAAACACCAGGGCCTGCTGTACTTGATGTAAGAGCACTTTGCCAGTAAAAAAAATAGCTTGTTAAACTTTCAATCACTCTACTGGCAAAATGAGCAGCTCGTTCTGGCTGATCTTCCTAATGCTTTGGTGGGAACACAAAGACTTTGTCAGAATGCATCCCAGTTCTGTGAGGCTCATCTGCTGTGATAATGGGGTTTAAAAGGTCTCACAAATGACATGTAACAGTGACAATTCCCCATCAGGGACTGCAAAAATGTAGGACATCCAGTAAGTCAAACTCCACCTGCCAACCTGAAGGACGCACTAAACCAATATAACAAAAGGGAAACCATCTGAGCTTGCTGGTAAATTGTTTCTCTTTTGTAAGATGCCTTCTGAGTCAAGCTTCAATGGCTATTCATGTGCAACAACTGTTCCACCAGAACTGGAGCTGAGTATCCCTTTTATGAAAAAAAGAAAAATTAACACAGTTCTTTCTGTGAACACTGAAACAAAAGCACCTGGACAGTGGTATATCATCCTGACCACTGGAATAACTGCTGTCCATCTTCAATTTTCAGGACTGGGCTTTACCATTGTCTTTTCTACATGTTGAGTAGCAGCAAGTCTCAAAAGGCATAAGAATGAAGTGATCTACTACAAAAATTGAATAAAAACATTTACATTTTAAAATTATCTATAAAACCCGCTGAACAGGAATATGTACACTGTGTAGTTATTAACACAGTAGCAATTGGAAGCTAATCTTTTACACTAGTCCATGGCTTATCAGTCATCAGTAGAGTCTGGTTTCCTCACAGCACTTAATAATTTGAAACTAAGGACATAACATTTCATTGTTTTAGGCTCCATGCATCAAAGCCTATCCCATTGACAAAAGACTTTCACAGATCTCACTCAACACATTGCTGCAACAGCTTGCTTGGAAATTAGCAGGATGCTTCTGCTCCAAGTTAGGCATGTGCTCTGCTGAAGGAGACTCTGATGTGCCCACATGTGTATGGACATGAACTCATGGCATGGGACAACACCAGAAATGGACTCTTTGATACTCAAGATTCAATCATTATATAGAAAATGCTGTCTATAAAAAAAAACATAGGCCAAAGCTCCAGAGATGCCTTTACACATGCCGCCAGCTGAAATTATTTAACTTCAACTCAAATAAAAGTCCCTTTTGCTCTGCAGATCTCATTTATTTTCCCCTCCATAACCACAAATTCTACAGTTAGGTCGAGTTTTTTAAGGTAATTATCACTGCATAAAACATACTCTAATTTTACATTACAATTTTACATATTTCTGTTGTTTCTGATGATTTTGCTACCCTTAGACAAGTTACTATTTCACAGCAGCATGCAAACTAATTATCAAGAATGCCTCAACAGAGCAGATCATTAGCTTCATTCCAAGAATAAGTTATGAACACAAGTATAAAATAATTTGTGGCATGTAGTCTGAAGGAACAAACTATACTCTTTGTGTGCTTTATTTTAAAGAGATCTGCAGAATGAAGGTAAGAAATAGTTGAAGGCTCTGCATTTTGTGATAGATGACAGAACCTTCTGGTAGGATCTGGGATGCGTTTTTCAAAAAGCAGGTTTTTCATTGTAGTAAGGCCCAGTCAAGCTGAAAGGTCACTTCTAACAGCAGTATTTCCTGAAAATGCAACATGTAGGCAAATAGGAGAGGGAGCATGCTTAGCCACCTCTATTCTGTGAGCACCTAGTGAAACTTCACTAGCAGTTTAAACAGAGGAATCATTTGTTACAGCAGCAACAGAGTCTCCCAGTCAGGCAACATTCCCCACATCTTCCAGGAACACTATGATCTCTCTTCTATGGCTCCAAAACACACATTTTGGTGGCTTTCCTTGTTTGTTTTTAAGACAAACTTGTGTTGGAGAAGTCCTAACATCTTAGATAATTTTTTTCCATCATGAAAGCAGCAACAGCACAACTATCTGACAACATAATTTTCTAGCAGCTTTCAGAAGGAATGTGAATTGGAAACACAACTTTCTCTTTCTGAGAACAGACATGCACCTTATGTATGAACAGTTCCAAACACTGTAAGCAATTGGACTATCATCTGAGTCAATGCCACTGAAACTGAAGCCAGTTGTTCTGACATCTGGGAAGACCCCAACCTAAATACGGCTCTATAAACGTCACAGTTTCCCACTGCACCTTTTAAAAGTTTAAAGAGCTTGCTAATAGTGACCGTGACTACAACGATCAATTTTTTTAAGAGCACCAGGAAAGTAAACACCTTCAATACTACTTACATTACACCTTCTTGCTCAGGTTTCAACCATACAGTTAACGTAAATGAAGCTCCAAGCCTTGGAGAACGGGGAGTAGAGAAGCAATCCTTGTGATTATGAAAAATAAAACTGGAAGCATTGCTGGAGGACCCTGGATGCAAGTCCCTTCTATCCTCTGTGATACAGGTACCAAGGCCTTCTGAAAGAAGCCGTTTGTAGGACGAAGGCGAAGACCTATATGGACATTCCTGAACACAAAACCTCTGAGTGCAGGATATAATACTTTGAACAGCTACTGAGCTGTGACAAAAAGTACTTCGGTCTGGCAGCCCGCAAGTGGCTTGAGTTGGCACGATTGACACATTCTTGAAAGCTCCCACATTTTCAAGCCTAGGGAAATGTCCCTGAGAGCTGACCAACACAAAGGAGTCATAATAAGTTAAGATTAATGTTTCAATAGCATGAAACAAGAAACGACATCTCAAGGAAAGAGCCCTGCAATTCATGTTTACAAAAAAGCTCCTCCTGATTAAAGCAAACGTAAATAAATAATGATGTCCATGTCGGTAGCAATGTCCTCAGGTGCTGTGCTTTAAGAGTTTATGTAGCATTTCATCCTCAAAACGCCCATGCAAGGACTCAGTCGCAAGGGACATCTACGTCTTCTGGCCAGCAAAACGCACGTGGGTGACAGCCGGGATCTGCAAACCACAGATAACAGACAAAGTCCGTAGGAGGAACCTGCTCTTTTGCACCAACATAGGTGATGCCCGGCTAGGGATTTCAAGGGTTTGAATTCTTCGTCCAAATTCCAGCCAGCAGGCCCACCTGCACACCCTTGCCAGCTAAGGCCGAGACACTTCTCCGAGCAAGGCCATGGGATTAAGCCGATTAAAGGGCGCACAGGCTCATGGCCGAGCGGAGTTTACCCCGGATCTGTCGCGTCACCTGGCTTTGTGTATCACAGTAAGGAATACGGGACACGGCAGCAAACCGGGGCATGCAACTTGGGCCTCCGAAAGTCTCTGCCGAGTGTTTCAGGGGAGTTGGTTGGACCTTACGCCTAGAGCCCCCCGGCGCTTACCTCAGCCTCGCACCGCTCCCTGGGAGCTGCCATCCCCACCGCGCTATTCCCGGCCACGCCGAGGGACACCCCCGTTCCCCGGAGAGCCTGGAGCGGGAGCGCTGTTCCTACCGTCCCTTCATGCCTTACCCCGCCGCCCACCTCACGCCGGCTGCTCCTCTCAGCGCTCGGCAAAGCTGATTAAAACCACGTTCCCCATCTGTCCCGTGTGGAGCTTTTTCTAACAGCGAGCGCCTGCGCCGGGGCGCAGCGGGCCGGGGCCGGGGCAGCGGTGGAAGGGCTGATTTAGCGCTATTGCCCGGCCGGGAGCGGCGCGCAGCGAG
>VZRQ01007442.1:374946-400735 GCA_013397975.1 Machaerirhynchus nigripectus | reverse complement strand
CGAGGCCGCCTGCGCCCACACGGCCGCACGCACCCGCGCAGGGAGCCGCCGCGCCGCGCTTGCTTTCCACAGCCAAACTGTGGCGCGAAGAAACATCCTCAGGAGTTTTTCTCTCGAATCGCGTTTCTCCCTTTAGTAGCGCTCTGCGGAGCGGGCACAAACAGGCTGCAGAGCTGTCGTCGGTGAGATGAGCATGAGCTACAGGGGGTTGTTTACGTGTGTTTCTGGACAGAGAAGCACCAATTAATACGTCCCCTGAGGATATATGAAGCATCTATAAATTTTATCTTTATTGTGGAAGTTGCATGAGCTGCAACCTGGCTGGTATCTTTCCCTACAATTTTGTTGATGTTGCCTCCAGTAACTTGTCACCTTAGCATATTTGGACTTTTATTGGCTACATAGTGACAAAATTCTTTGGCAATGTATACAACTGCTAGGAAATCATCCTCTGTCATAACTCTTAATGCATTTTAACAAGCCCTTCATCCCATATCAAACAAGCTCCTTGACCATTCCTGGAACATCTCTGCTTTAATACAGATCTTTTTCCTAAGGTTATAAAAGATAAATAGTAATTCCTGCTGAAGTGTTATCAGTCACTTGGCAGTGTTTTCATGTTCTGGTAGTCATTCAGCATCATAGCTCTGTTGTCAGAATTACATGCCCTAAAGTATTCAAATGTATAGAACTTTGTTTACCACAGAAAGGCTGGGGGGAAAACATTTGTCTGAGGCGCCGTGCAAGAACTCAGCCCATAAAGTGTTTCTAGATAAATACAGTCAGACCACGTGCTACCACAGTACCATCGGCAGTGTGATGGCCAGAGCTTTTGCACATCAAGAACAAAGCAGGTCTTACAGAACACACGGGAGAGAGAACAGGCAGAAAATACGGCTATAAAGTCCTAGTTATTAGCTACCATCTCAGGGCATCAAACAATGGGAACAGCTATGAGTGTGGAGCACGCACCTGAGAAAGGTGGGAACTTACCAAGTGGCCAAAAACACCAAACTAGCTTGTGAGTATTTCTTGGCAGTCCTGAAATATTTAAGGAAAAAAAAAAAAATCATGTTTTGCTTACTCCCACCCCTTTCTAGCAACCAGCGAGGCTTGCTCCAAGAATCCTTGCAGATCTAACAGATATCTGAAAGGAAAGTCAGGGTACCTTCACCACAAAATGTACTTTCTGTTATATTCTGCAAGTACTTGAGAGCCTCACCACCTCCCAAGCAGACTGTAGCATATTTCAGTAGTGCTCAATTTGGGAAAATGGCCCTGACTCATATTATACCCTCTATTCCCCAAAATGACAAGCAGAAGTGACAATTTTCCCCTTTGTATATTTTATCCAAATACACAAGACAACAATACAAAACTTGCAAAACCACTTTGCAGGCCAACAATTACCCAGGTCAAGGATCAGTACATTTTTGTTCATCAGGAGTATAATCAATAAACTACCTGCAGGAGGTTAAAAGATGAAAAAGCATCCAAAGACCTTTGCAGCCAGGAACAGGCATGCAATGTAAACTCTACCACAAACAAAAAAAACCTGAGAGTGATTTTGCAGGAAATACAGATCCTATTCACAGGAGTGTTTCGAAGGCTTTTTGACATACACATATAAAAACAGGGAATCCTACCAGGCAAAAAAAAAGTGTGCTAGTATTATGCAATGAACTCCCGTGAAGAATACCTTATGCCCATTTAACAGAATTAGAATTGTGGCACAAGGAAAGTGACATAATTTGAGTGCTTCAAGATTTTAGTTGCAACTATTCATTTCATCAGGAAAGAAAGCCCTCGTTAGCCCCTGGGGTGCTTTAAGCAACCCCAGTGTTGTTGGAGAATCTGACCTGCACCAGAAAGTTGTGAAATAAATGGGGGCCTGATCCTAATGATTCCACACTCTATCCATGGTAGATAGCATTATCAAAAAAAAAAAAAAACAACTTTTTCATAGCAGTTGTTTTCTTAACCCATGGATAGCAGAGAGTCTCAGGACACACAGAGGCTCTAGGAGGTCAGGGCAGGTTGCTGAGGAAAAGAAACCATAAAGCCTGGTTTGTTATATAGCAGTCTGTGCCTTGACTAGAAAATTTAGAAGACCACATGTCTAAAATTCAAGTGCTCTGAAGCAAACTTTTGTATGAGAAGTCATCTTCCTAAAATTAAGTTATAAGCCCTCAAAAATACCTATTTGCACATGCTCAGCAGAACATCTTACTGAAGATGATAAAACCACCAGGACTAATTAAGTTTGCATAAAAGGCAAACTTAACACGACCATTGCTAAATTTCAATGTGTTTAACCTGGTAGCAATGATCCTCTGGTAGGATGAAAAAGTAAAAGAATGAAGGGAGTACAGCAATACACTTACTCAAAACTCCAATTTTACGAAACTGGTGTGCACAAACAGCACACAGTTGCATGAATGTGTTTTGTACTTATACAGTGTATACAATGCCAACTTAAAATAATTTCCTAGAGTTCCTGGGATGTTTGAAGTAGAATTTCGGGCAATACAGCTCTCTTTCAAAACATCCTGGGTGTTCTGCACCATCACGATTGCTTTTAAATGTTTTCGTTAGTGGTGGACAAAATCTTGACACCTAATTTGTTCATCAATTTTGCCTTGTCTTCTGTTCATAAAGAGTTCTGAAAAAATGCAGAATTTTGCAGTGTATTGTAAGCTTGCTTTTATATCATTTTATGCAAACCCCTTAAAACCAATATTAGCTCCTATTTGTGCAGTGCTGACTAGTTGAGTGCTACAGTTTTTGCTATAGTGTGAAGTGACCTATGTAAACTAGCCCACACAGCATGACTTTCAGAGATTAGGCTCAAGTGTACCAGTCAAAATTCACTTTCAGTGAATATTCATAAAAACTTGCTTTTATGAGTGCTTTTTCCCGTAAAACTCCACCATTTGAATATTTGAAGGAAATTAACATCAAAGACCCATTTGCATTGCCGAGTCAATATGTATATTTCAAATTCAACTGTCTAGCAAAATCATTTTTTCCAACATTTTGCAAGCAATAATAAAACTACAATGCATGTACATTTTAATAGCTGAAAGGGACTTGATCATGACAACCCAGAAATAATTAACAACTTACATTTTAAAGGGGAGGAAATTCTGTATAAGCCAGTGAAATAAATATTGGAGTAAAATTTTCTGAAAGCACGGGAGGAGGCAGCAAGTATTTTATAGAGCTGTTAAGAGCCTTTTAACAGCTTTAGAAGTACAGTACATCACACCACTTATTTTAGCACCAAAAACTTTCTTTGTTACTAGAAAGGCAGAAACAAAAGACTCTTTTAGGCAACGAGTTTTACAGGCTTCCTTCACATGAAAATACAGAGCTGCAGAGTACATCTCCACATGGTAAATCCAGAGAAAGGAAACCTCTGCAAGGACTTCTTTACACATTCTTTTCAATGACCATAATAGGCTGTAATAATGGACTGTCCAAGCAGGAAGGGCCATCCTATACAGCTGGGGCACTTGGGCTCTGATAATTGATATTTTCTCTCCTCACAGCATCTGTTATTTCCTCCACACCTCCTCACAGCCCAAGCCATCATATGCTTTCTAGCACAGGGCATGTCCAGGTAACAATTTCTCTTTTATTAGCCCATTCTTAAAAAAAAACCCAAACAAACTCATTCTTCAATCCATCCTCTGGCCTTCAACCCTTTTGATACGTTATCTGTACACAATTAACCAGCTCTCTGTTTTCATCAACAGTCAACACCTTCTCCAGACTCTCAATCAAATCCCTGCCTGTACTCTTCGTTTTCCTTTAGACCTTCTGCTATACTCCCCTATTTCATGGCTGCTGGGAGGAGCAGTCAGCAACCAAACATTCTGTGAAGAGACATTGCAGACAGATTCACCAAAGGTAACATTTCTTCTAAAGATCCTTCCCTTATTTTCAGAAATGTCCTGTGCTTTGTAAAAAAACCCAACAAACCAGCAAACAAAACCAACCAAACAAAAAAACCCCAAACAAACAAAAAGAGACCCCAAACCTCTTCCACATGTTAGGAAGTTCAACTAGGATTTGTCCAAATATCAAGTAGTTAGGCAATTTTCTAAAGACAGATGAGTCTGGCTTTCAATTGAAGACTGCTTCATACAACATGAGCATAATAATTTCCTCCTATAAGTGTTCTACTTCTGCTTTTCCTTCCTGAAAATTACTATTTCACGGGTCTCAAAATACCTCACCTATCTTTATAATATTTTTTTGTCAAAGACAAAAATGCAGGGGTTTTCTCCTTCAGCTTCTAAATTCACATCTATTTCATAGCCCCTCCTGTTGCTTCTTGAAAATCACTACAGCAAATTAAGTCATATTTATCATTCCCCAGGACATGCTCCTTCCCCAAACATCTCCTCCTATTTGCTCCTTTAAGCATCTGATCACTTTCTATTCAGAACAACTCTTCCACAAACATCAGGTCCCTCAAAACCTTTATCATCCTCTGCCCTCAGAGTACTTATTTCCCACCCATTTCTCCTGCTTTTCAATGTATTCCTCTCCTTCACGGCACAGACATCTCATAAATACTCTGACCTTTAGTTTTCCCTCTCTCTTCTTATTCACCTTCCCTTTCCTCTAAAAGCTTCCACCTGGACTTAGCTCAGTCCAAAGTTCTCCAAAGTTTGTGGTAAATCTTCTCACGTGCTCTCTCTCTTCTATATGTCATGAGGGAGAGACCTGAAGGAAGCACTCCAGAGCCATAAACTGCTTATTGCTGTGCTTTGCTTAGCTGCTGGGTTAGCTCACCCAGGAATGATTAACCAAGAGCTTCATCTCCAGAGCAGAATCACAATGCCCTCCTTTCCTGTGTAGGAAAGACACTTTGAAGATCTCCCCATGCCAGGAGGAGCAATTAAACCCACCCTGCTGCACCAATGAGATCCCTGATGAGCAGCAAGAGCAAGACAGGGAAGAAGCTGACTCCCCATCTGCTCCCCTACAAGGAACTAATAAGAAAGCAATTTGGGTGTAGGCCTGTTTTCTTGCCTTCCTCCCACTCCTTTACAGCTGCCCTGAGCCATCACAGTGCAGGTTGCCTTCTCAAGTAACAGCTCTTCAAATCATTTCCAGCCCCCAGGACCCATTTACTCCCTCATTCCTGGATGGATGTGGCTGCCTCAGGAATATCATGCAGCAGCTGAATTCAGGTCCTCTCTCTGCTTCAGACCAATACAGAGGAAGAACTGCACCATCCCTAATGTTTCCCTCCAAAGTTTCCTCTGCTGTACTATGTGCCATCTTTCAAAGGTGTACAGTGCCTGTAGAAGCCTCATTCTTTTCCTTAAAGTAGTGATTTCTCTCCTCCTGGCACCTTCTTCTTTCAAGAATAATTTAAAAACTGTGTTACATTCAAAGAGACAGAGGTCTCCCCAGAACCACTGAGTTAAGCTTGTTAAACTTCTGCCTGTGAAAGACATTAACATTATTCACCACCCTAACTTTGATGTGTTCATTATTCCCAGTTATCTTTAACAAGTCCATCTCCTGTAACTGCATTAAGACATTTTGTGCACCTTAGTCTGTACCATACATTCTGAGGAGCATTGGCATGCACCCTGGGATTTCATACTTTTCTAGAATTGTAGGGTAAGTATAGGCTAGTTAAGAAAAAAAAAAAACAATAAAATTCAGATGCTAGATCAAGGGAAGGTATTCAAAGAAGAAACAAAGCAGTCAGAAAATCCAAGTTCTAATCCGAGCTAAGAAATGAGTAACTGCATGTCTGTAGCTTAGTTTCCCTATCTACAGATCGAGAAGGTCGATGCTGAATTTAGCAAAGCCCCACGACACATGCAGAAAGGAAAAAATTGCCAAAGAATTATCAAGTGCAGTAAAATTTCTGAGTTTAACTGTCAAATGTCAACACCAACCCTTTTTCTGAAGTTCAAGAAACTGCTTAACTTAGCAGTAAATCTAGTTTCAGCTATGACCAAAAAGGTCTACTATTAAAAGCCAAAAATTGGAAGTATTATATGATGGCCAAATGCTCCAATGGACCGGTCCTGTGAAATGTTAGAGGCCAGTCAGTAATTAATATCCCATGGCAAAAGAAAATTGATAGTAGGACCCTGCACTTTATAAGTCTTTTCTGTATTATCAACTATGATAGAAATAGGATTAACACAATGAAAATACACACTAACAGTCATGGCAAGGAATTATGGATTTACATCTCTGCTGGTGAAGATGCTCTAAAGGGAAAGACTGGAAGTTCCTTCTAAGTGCTGGGTGACAGCACAGGGAAGCAGAGAAGCCCCCAACAGTAAGAAAAGTGACTGCAGATGAAACAGACCTTTTGTTTTTGTCCACAGAACTCCCAGTGGAGCAGCTCTGGTAGGAAAGGTTCATTTAACTGCATTCTAGTTGAATAAATGTGGATCTAGAAAGCTTGATAAGCAATGCCAGTGGGAGACAAGGACACAGCACAGCAAGCATGTCAGGATAATCAGAGGGAAAGGGTGCTGGTAGAGGATGCAGCAGAACCAATCTAAGACCTGACTGCTGCCCAAATGGGCAGTCCCACTCCGCCCAGAGGATTTAGCAGATTGAATCCACTCACCAAGGAGTCCAGTGAGTGCCAAAATTGGGTACAAGGATCTTGGCAAGAACAAGATCATCCATTCTAAATGCAGCAAGCTTTTAGATGGTCTCAGTCTGCTTTGAGAAAACATATCCCAAGTGGTATATTTATTTGATCTTTGAAGTCTCCTTCTGAGGCCAGGGCTCATGGCAGTTTTTGAACCAGTTATGTAGAGTGAGGCATGACTTTCCAGGATATCATGCTTCCTGGTGTCTTTCTCCTTCCCAGAAACTTTAGAGGGGAAGAGGCCCAGAGAATTCAAGAACTATTAGCAAAGTCAAAGGAAGACATCTAAATTAGTTGTACTGTTGATGGAAAAGGAGGCAGAACTCAGCCATGCTACATTCTCTTTGGCTGTACTCAGTCCACCTGTAATTACACATATTTCCTTGGCAAGGAACAGCACATGATGACCAGGATCTTAACAGCTACATCAGAAAACAGAGGAAAAGGGACAGAATGTGTGTATAAGATAAACAGGATATCATTAAATAGACAAAACCATAGGAAAATGTGTTCCATTTGCTTCGCGAGAGGCAGAACTACTTTGCACGGTTACCATTGCATTTTCATGACCATCCTAATGAATATACTCAAATGTCAGTGCAATTTCCATCAGGAGTATGCAAAAAATGCAAGCAATTTGGTACAGCCACAGTCCAACTGTAAAATCTCTGAGGAAACGTAAATCCTAATGTCCCAGTTCTCCTAAGGGAAGGGAAACAAACTGTATGTGCACCAATATGCTTCTACTGATACAGCTGAAGACTGGGGAATGCACTGCTTTAGCTTTATCAATATTGCCACAACCATGAAGCCTATGCATATAGAGAAGGTTCAAATATAGCAGGCATTGATCCCCTTGCACTTTGCACATCCCTTAATTATGATATATGCATATATTTTTAATCAAGCTAATTTGCTTAATACATAATTTTATAAATCTCATAATTAAGAGGTTGTTTTGGTTTTTTTTGCAGAGTTGGTCTGGGAGCAATGAAAAAGTATCAAGCTCAAGTGAGGGGTGCTAAATAGCTGGGGGTTCCTACAGCCTCAGCCACACATCCATAGGCTTAGACAGGGACTGGACAGGGAAGTCTCATTCCATTAGGATACTCTGCAAAGGAGAGTGACAGCTGCATTCACAGGAAAAGCCTCAAGACCAATGAGGACACATGACTTGGCTTGGGCCCAAGCAACGCTGTCGAGGTTTAAATCCTCTCATTCAAGGACACCTTGACAAAAATCACGCAAACATCTATATTTATGCCTTTCAAGCATTTGGATGTTTGGGATAGAGAAAAGTAATTACTGTCATCATCCACACACTTGATGTTAATTTTTAATACAAATTTTACCAGGTAACACTGAAGACACCAGCATATCAGCATAACATGAGGATAACAGTGTAAATGAGAAAGTGGGCTCATATTACAGTCCAGTTTTCAGGGCCAAGATGACTATTAATGAAACACCTTGTTTGCATATTTTAAAGGTGCAATTTACTTCCCAGTCATTAAAGTAGATTCCACTAGTCCTTTGAATACACACTGCTTTTTTTGAAATTAATTTCCAAAAGAATGCAAGTATTTTTCCATTAATCTCTACTAATTATTCAAGAAGTAGTTGTTTAACAAAAAACCCAAACTCTGAAACATTCCCCTTAAACTTTTTTAAAACTTACTCAAAATTAACTCAGTTATATAAATTACTGATATGTACTTTATGGTTTTTTTCTAAGCATTTCACTGTACATCCAGCCTTTTGACACTTCGTTATCTACTTTAGAATCTTTCAGCATTTGAAATTACTTTCAGTTTTAGAATTATTTAATTTTTAACTTATTTATCCAGTTATCTCCGTAGTAATCTAGTGCTCGCACAACTGGAAAAATTAGCAAGAGTTTGAAAGTTTCATGCATAAGGCACTGTATTTACAAGACAGCAAAAACCACTGCCTACAATACTCCAGCCTGGAAATAAATCTGGTATTAATTACAAATGACTTGTGATACTTCTTCCTAGTTTCAGTTAGAGATAATAGGCTCTTCAAAGAACAAAATTTCATATTCTGTAAACTTTTTCAGCTATGTTTCAGCTTATAAACTTTTTCACTATTATCCATCCCAGCTATAGCTCTGATCTTGCCAACTATCCTGTGAGGACTGAACTTTGATCTTTTGCTGAGGCTTATTAACTTTTTAGGAGAGCTAATAATGACATCAGGGTTAAGATGAAGAGATGACCATTTGGTGGTTCATTATTTGTGGGCAGAGAGTGGATCACCTAGATCACATGATTCCCATTCTGCTGGGAAATTTTTCTCTCTAAATAAAAAGAAACATACATAAGAGATTTGAGAATAGACACAAGTTTTCATGATTATTCTTGCAACCAAATTCCCTGCCCTCTTAAGGAGAATGCTTTTAAAATTTCTAATGCCATTAAAATTCGTCGAGAGCTTTTAATTCTCTTGTACCAGTTGGGGTCTATGCACAATTTCCCTATTAGATGTTACCTAAAATCCAGGTGTAAAGTCAACTGAAGTTATTTCCCCTCCCCCCCGTGCCTTTTTTTTTTTTTTTTTTTTCCAAAGGGCAAACATATTTTGGAACTAGGAAAATACTGATATGTAGTCATATTGGTAAAAGTACTGGAAACTGCTGTGGTATTTCTGAGGCCCAGCAAACCTGGGACCTCACTATTGTCATTGCAGAACATTAGATTGCACTTCTAATGGTATTTGATCTCCATGGGACAGACTAAGGCCACCCTGCTTGTAGTTATAGCAAGTGTCCTTTGAAATCACAGTTCTCCGTTATGAAATGTGCCCTTAACCTGCTGCAGAGGTTGAAGGAGATATCCTGTCAATATGTGATCGTTTAGCATATTAAAACAAAGTTGAGTGTTCAGAACCATCCTTCTCAACTTATATACAGTATAAGGCATTCTTTGCTGAGGTATCAAGAGCAACAAAAATTGAGACAAAGAGTTCTGTCACTTTTTTTTTCTCTCCACAATTTAATATTACAAAACTATCTCCCATCTTTCAGCCTCATTTGAGTAGCCTGACTGAAGTCTGCAAGACAATTGTTCTGTCACGGCTGGGGAGCATAAATTTGGCATGAATATCTGTAGGGGAACAGCTCTGAAGAAATTTTCATTTTCAAGTCGTGATCCAGGAAGACATGGTTAAACTCAGAGCAGTCTTACAAGAGAAGTGGAGTCTGGAAAACCCTGGAGCCAACTCAAGCTTTCAAGGTGTTAGGAAGTAGCCCAGGGTATTGACTCAGGACCTCCAACACAACTCAAAATGAGACAGCTCAGTTTAAGATTTGTTTCTCTGTATTGTTGTATCATTTCCACTGCTGAAGTGTTCAGTGTCAAAGTAAAATCATGTGTCTAACTAGGAGAGGAACACTTTCTCTTTTGACAGATTCTCAAATTAGTGTGACTCAGCTCCTGGTCAAATGACAGGTGACAAAAACCAGAGTCAGAATGTAGACTTCTTTCCACCTACAGTGTGCTGACTTATAGGAGACAGTGTTCCTCTTAGGATATTTTAAATGATTCTTCTCTTCCTTGCTTCTAAGTTGTTTTTGTGATACTTTACCCTATGCAAGGATCATACTCAGTCTGTGGAAAAATTAAAGCCTTCCAAAGCTTTGCTTCCAGGAAAATATTAACCACAAATAAGTCCAGAAATTAACAAGAAGAGGAAGAAAACAGATGTCTACAATTTGAAACTTATCCTGTTCTGTAATGTGAAAGTGGAGCTTGCTTCCATAAAGCTGATCCGCAGTCTTCCCTGAGCATCTGTTTAAAGAAAGCATAACTACAACTGAACTGGGATGCAGCGTTTGCTCCCCATGACCCATGCATTGTCACACACATCTTCCAGTAGCAGGCTTGGTCTCCTCCACTTGCCAGTGCTCTTTCCTATTCAAATGAGATGAAAACTGCTTGTAGGCAAACAGAATAAAAAAAAGAGCTGACAAGATACAGTGTCTTTCCTTCCCCCTGCTCCATACCCCAACTCCAAGTCTTTTTATTTTGAGCATTTTCTATAAAGGCTGAGTGTAGAAAGTGCCTGCTAGTCTTTGGCATTCGTGACCAATCTGTCAGTCTCTTATAATCAAGAGCTGGGATACTTCTCCCTGCCATGTAAAGCTCCTGAGGGTGCATCTACTGATACATCAGGGGAGCCTGAACTAAAGCACCAACAGCAGCGCATAAGAGGAGAGCTGAAATAGCATGAGGAGCCAGGACTGGAGGGTGTTTTTTCCGCATGATGCTGTGGAGCCAAATACTCCTGGCTATAAAAAGCATATGCGAAACACTACTGGTCTGATAAATAGGACACTTTTTTACAAATTTAAATGAAACACTGAGCATCACTGAAACCATCTGAAACCTGTTTGATATATTAGTTCACAGTAACAGCTGGATAGCAAGCGACAGGGAACTTGAAAGATGCTGAAATCCTTCCTTTTGAAGCTGTCACACTTAGAAACTTCCCCCCACCCCACCCTGTGGAAATACTGAGTGCTTGTTTGACTGTATTGAAGATGAAAATAGAAATAAAATATCCATGGACTGGTTGCCAACGTATTTTAGCCTGGATGTGGAGTACTGATCTCTACAGAAGTAACTCAGTCCATGTTTTCTCAGCATTTTACTTCTCTCTAAAAAGCCAACACGGGATCAAGTTCTGTGACGAGGACATCTGTTCAGTGGAACTGTTTATTTGGACAGTTAGACTCTCCTGATATACCCTGAGTCAAGTTTACCTTCACAGAAGCACCACACAATGAGAACTTCCTCATCACCCCATCAAACTGGATCAAGTTGACAAAGAATTAAGTATTTCCATCATCTAATACTACATTCCCAAAATATACACATAAGACTGAAGTAATACTTCATACATTCCTTTTCCATTTTGCTTCAAAGCTTAAGCAAAAGATTGGCAGTATTTACCAGTACCCTAATTGTTCAGGGGAGAATGTTAAGAACTGTGAAATAAGCTTCAGCTAAGCGACTGCAGGTAGAATAAGGTTTTAAGAGTTTTAAATACGTGATTAATAAATTTATATGCCTTTTGTACTGAGTGCAGATAGTGAGGCTTTTCTGAGGGATAATTTAGTCCACCTAAATTAGTTTCCCTTGAAGAATAGTTCAGAGGAGGAGCCAAGACACCGCTTCTGGTCCTGACTGACTCCTTAAGATTCGTATCTTGACTTCCTCAGATGAAGAGTCATATGTCAGAGATACATCTTGCTTATATTTCAGAAGTGTTCTCAAACCCTATGGGTGCATGAGATTCCCAAGTTCTCCAAATCAACTACAAAATTCTTCAGTGCATGTCACATTTACATGTTTACTACTGTAATGAATATTAAATAATTTTCAAACAACTATCCCAGAACAAAATAGCAAACAGCTCATTTATGCCAACCTCAGGCTACACTGAAGTGATACTTAGCTACATTTAACATTTTTGGTTCCATAGCTGAGTAATTTAAGTAATTTGTTTTCAAATAAGTTGTTCATAATAATAATTTGAAGCAACTTACTTTGAATAGTTACAGGCCAGCTCTTCAACTGGCACAAAGAGGACACAGTGCTACTGTTGTGATCACATCATATAAACCGTAGCACTTGGCTTTGAAGACTCCTACTGACTCAGATCACAGCTGAAGATGTAGCTCACAATTCAAAATTCACTGAAAAACATTTAAGCCTTCAAACTTAATATTTGCTTGTGTTCATGCCATAAAGCTCAATGACTATAATAGTCATGGAAAATTAACGCTGAAGGGGCACAGACTAATTTAGAATGAATTTGTTTTAAACATGGATGAAGACAATTCATTTGCCTGATTGCCTAGAGAAATGAAGTTTTGGATGATGAAATTGAGACCAGCTGTTGAGAGAACAGGAAAGTGAAAAACCTGGAGAATGAAGGGGAAGGCAGAAGTCAGCGATGAGGAGAAAACTGTCCAATTTCTATAGGAAGAGAATCAAGACAGCAGACAATCTGGAGGTGAACTAAGACAGTAATTCTTACAAAGAATTGGAAATTAAATTATAAGAAAATTTCAGGATATAAACAGTGAATACATTTTTTTTGAACTCTAGTTTATGCTTATGCTTTGTAGCTACTTGGGAACCTTTCAAATAGACTACCACAAAATATTTTTTAGGTAAAATTTATCTTTTTCTGCCATGTTTTTAAATTTTCTACTGCCATGTGGTCACTAGCCTGTCATAATGAGGCTCAGCCTCAGCATCCACACTAGGAGAGTGTCATTTGCATTAGGTTGGTCCCATCATCACTTCTTTTCTCGGACTCTACCACACGTGGATGGGTTCAGATCTCTGTCAAGCACCTTAGATACTGGAGTTAACTGGCCAGCTACCTGTGACAGTAGGGACTGGCTGAGGAACCCAGCTTTCCTTTTGCAGTCTGCATTTCCGCAACCCCCACAAAATCAGCTGTGGCCATTACAAGCTTCTAATTAGGCCTCTCTCAAGACAAGATCATAGACAATTAAAAGGAGAAAAAAAGTTGGCAAAAACAGTTAACAGCCTGAACTAGAGGAGCTTTGCTCTCAAAAACACTCAAATACCACAAAGCTCTTACGAGGGAAGGAGATGCAAGGTGCACTCTGCCTTAGGGTGGCCTTAAGGTCTGTTTTTCCCAAACCAGGAAGCCTACAAGGATCCAGAGTTTTGAGGTAGGTGCTGAAGTCAATTACATTTTAGTGAACATAATTTTGAAAGAATACTCTTCCCTTAATGTATTCCAAAATCGTGAAGCAATTGCTTTACACTGTGACAGTCTCATACCACAAACAATTTGGCTGCAATTAAAAGAGAAAACACTCAATACTTTGTTTTGCAAGTGAACATGAAAAAGCCTGACAGACAGTCCCTTAAATCCTTAACAATGACTTAAGGAATAGAATAACAAAATCAAACTATGTGGAGGTTAATGCAGATACCAGATGGGAGACTTAGAGGAATGTCTGCAGTTAGCAGCACGAGGAAATCTGAAGGCCAATATGTGCAGACATTATGGCAGATAAGGTAGTGGAAAGTAATCCTCACAATGAGATAATATAGCTTTTTCATATAATTATGATATTTGAAAAATGTAGTAACTTCATTTGAAATATCGACATCTAGTCAGCATAAGCTATTATATTAATAGGCTGAGTAAAGAGAATAAATAGTTTTATCCTATTTAATCATAAATTTGGCTTAATGACCTTTATCTGATTATATGAGCAGCCCAAGCAACAATATTAAATAAATAAATAGAATATTAAAAGATTGTTAGCAGATAAGCTGCTTGGAAATTTCCAGATTAAATGTATTTGGGGGAGGGAGCTCTGTCATTTACCAGTATATACATTTTGAAAATTAAGATGACTGCACAGGTGCTCCAGCTGAGCCTCAAGTCTGTTGCTGTCCCTGCCCATTGCTGTGAAAAACCTCTCCTTGGCACCCTAGTGGGAACCAAACGATTTTTCAGGAGAGATGCTGGTTTGGCCAAAANAAAAAAAAAAAGAAAAAAAGGAAAGAAAAGGCAGCCTCACAACTAAGAAGTATTCTCTCTCCTTTGTTACACACAAATAATAATTACTATATAGTTTTCTAATGTGATTGACCTAAAGATTTAATAAAAATGTAAAATCCATGTTGTGCTCTTAAGTTTTTATTAAGCACAGAAAATGAACTTCTGTTCCCAGGTGGGCACTGCACTGCTGCACGCAATTTGTTCCACCTTGCCTGAACAGACCCATATACATTTTCTCAGCACCAGCAGCAGCATGAAACAATAATAAAAAAACTAATAGTAAAATCACAGATCCTCCCTTCCACCACAAGTCTCTCCCCTCTTTAAGTTTCTTCCCAACCCTTGTTGTTTTTGTTGGGTTTTTTTGTTGTGTTTTTTTTTTTTTTTTTTTTTGCTGCCAAACCTTCAATTTAATTGGAGAACTGACTCACCTAGACCAAAATTCTTTTGGCACATTTGGTGTTTATTTGTTTGGGTTTTTTCTCTGTGTGTGTTTTACTTGTTTTGTTGTTTTGGTTTGGTTTCTTTTAAAAAAAGGTCTGATTTCTAACATCATCACAGAAAGCCCTGCTGATACATTGGAGCAGGCAAAAGATTTAAATCAGCACTTCTGCCAAAGACAGACCTTCACCATAAGTCAAGGTGCCTGATAACTCTCTAAACAGGCTTGATTAGTAAAGCAAAAATAATATATTATAAAGAAACTCTCAAATGCAGGTGTTATCACAGAATGACACTGGCTGTATGATCAGGACAGATAATGTTTTATCCTGGCTTATGGATATATTTGCATCTAGAGATCAAAATGAGAATTTTATCCCATTGGCAAGTATAGAATCCATTTTTTAATGGGAAAAGAAGGTTACAACATGGGGTCTATCTTTGTCAAAGACTTATATACATATATATCTCAGATACACCAGAAAAATAAAATATCATAGGCAAATAAATGAGCCTTAATATGCGATAAAACAATACTTCTGTGACTGTCATTTTATCCTTGCAAGTTTCTGAAGTCTAAAATAGTCTACAGGTGAGTTCTCTACCCTGAGATTTCCTCCAGTCCCATGACCTTAACTTTCCACTCCTGCAAAGTGACCTATTCAGGTCAAACAGAGAAAGCAACTGCTTTCCTCACTGGCTGACAATTGTCTAGAAGAGCCCCACTAAGCACTGTTCAGAGGTACCTGAGGCAGGGACGGGTGTGCTCAGAAGCAATTATTCTGTTATAAATCACCACACCTCTACAGCCCCAGGGCGATGCTCATCCTACCCTGCACCCTGAAAGGAGCTCAGTTGAGAAGTCATAATTTTCTAGATGCATTTGCTTTTGGTCTTAAATTACATATTTAAATTTGTAGGAGAGAGAAAATGACAGATGCACTGTGTTTTGCTAAAGAATGCTTGCTTTAATTGTAGCAAGAGGTTTCTGGTAGTGAAGCAAGATCCACAGTCGAGGTTCAGTCTATCTATGTCTCTCAAAACAAATTACATATGCATTGGGAATCAGAAAACATTATGTATTTCATTATACATTTAATTTTGAAATATATCATATTGAAACTTTTCTGTATTTATGTTTGCATGCAGTAATGAAAAAATTAGGTTTGATGTTCACAGACCAATGAAATTCAGATTTCTATAGCATTGCATTCCCTTACCCTCCCATATCATCAATATCTCTGATTCTTCTTCCTTAGCTTTTAACTCACCCTGACTGATCCCTCAGTCTCCTTCCTTGACTTTCATAGGATTGTAGAATATCCTGAATTGGAAGGGTCACACAAGGATCATCAAGTCCAACTCCTGGCCCTGCACAGGATACCCCAGAAGTCACACCACACACCCAAGAACATTGTCCAAATACTTCCTGAGCTCTGTCAGGTTTGGTGCAGACCACTTCACTGGGGAACCTGTGCCAGTGCCCAGCCACCCTCTGGGTGAAAAACCTTTTCCTAATATGCAACCAAACCTCCTAACACAGTTTCATGCCATTCCCTCGGGTCCTGTCAGTGGTCACCAGAGAGAATGCCTGCCTCTTCTTTTATGAGAAGCTTCTCTGAAACATCTCCTTACCAGTCCAAAAAAACACAGAGCTTCAGGGTTTCTGTCAGCGAAGACTTTAATCTGAGCTTCCCATCTTGCTTATCTTTGGTCAAACTTGCCAGAACTGAATATTCCCAAGATTTTTAGCCTCTCCTCCCCCTGCCAATTCAGGGCGGAACAAGACAGTGACCTACAGAAGAGATTAGGTGGAAATTGCTGCAGCCTAAGCCTTAGAGTTTAAAAAACCTTGCACAAACTGCAAGAATAGATGCTGAACACTTTCTAGCCACCTTCAAATCCTTCTGAATGTATTTGTTTGGGAAAATATAAATGACAAATTGACTTTTAGATTAATGCCTACCATATTGGTAATGTACAAATCACTTTTAACAGCCACTATTAACTTGGTAAAGAGAAGCTTGCTAACTGCTCTTTAATTAAGTACACTTAATGACCTTAAGGGGATTAGTAGTCTTGTCTGATAATCAATAAGCATGGCAAGATTGCCACCCCACAGACATGGGCTGGAGAACAAAATTAATCTGTGCAGATTAGTTGTACCTAGTTTGGTTTGTTTCCTAAGACTGTTGCAAAATGACTTCAGTATAAAATACTTACAAAAACGTATTACATGTGCACTAAGTAGAACATGTTTTACACAAGATTTTTCCTCATTTAACAAGTGTAAAAATGTCATATGTGCTTGTTAAGAAAATCCTGTATTCTGGCCAGGAGCTAGTGCAAATCCGTTTGGAAGAAATTAAAAGAAAAGGAGTGAATACTTTGCAGTCTCCAGAGAAAGCTGGAGGCTGAAGGAGAGGAGAGTGAACATGGTTCCTTTCCTAGAAGACTTAAACATTGTCTCTGAAAATTGATCCCTTACAGTGGCAGAATTCCTGCCAGGTGCTGCCAAAGCCACCCTGCCTGCACTCAGGTTTCTCTACCTCCTCTCTCTTGGGCTGCAGCCATAATTCAATCCAAAACAAATTGTGGGCCATTGGATAAAGCATGGCAATTTTATTCTTTCCATATGTTTGGCAAACACTAGGAAGCTTTATGCAAAGGGCAGATATAGAGATAATTTATTATTCCTTTAAAGGTTTCAGTGTCCACCTCAATATCCCTGTCTCATCCCAGTACACATATTCATCTCTTCACTTTGAGAGCTGAGGTTCAGAAGAGAAGCCAAGGAGCTGCAGTAACACTGCAAATATAAAATGCAGAGAAAATTCCAAACCAGGAAAAATACTCTCCCTGCCAAATGACAATCTCTCAGCAAAAAATATGTACTTAAAATCTGATAATAAGTAATACAATAAGAGAAATAAGCACTTATGATTAGGAGTTTATGAACAGTGTTGGTTTCCCCCTTTGCCTTGAGAATAAAACCCCTCCCCAGCTCTTTCACTCTTGAGTGTCATGTCTGCAGTAAATCAGGAGGACTTAATTGCAAAAGAGAAGCCTCTGCAAGACATGTATATGGTGTATTGACACTTACACTGCCAGAGCCATAGGGATATTAAAATTGATTTCCAACAAGCTGAGGCCTTCTGCTTTCTAATCCTGTGTCCCACAAATATACATTAACACCACTCCTAAACAGGGCTAATTATCTTCCAAAAATAGCTGCCTATGTAGAAGGTGGAACATGGGCACACATCTTGTCTTTCCATAGCCCAACACCAGCTGCCAAAGTGCACAGAACAGTTTGCACCCTGACCGAGACGGGGCTTTCCTCTCTTGGCTTTTTGGGACAGCCCTTGCATTTAATTAAGCACTTGGTACCTTGTAACCCGGTTGCTGTTATTTGTGCCCACCCACCATTTTTCTCATGCAATCCTTCTTCTAAGCCCTTCAGAAGTACTGAACATGCTGATGGGGTGCTCCATCGCCCACTCAGCCCAAACAGTGGTACTCTGCCCAGGCTTTTAATTGTAGTTAAAACAAACCACCAACCTGCTGGATTTTAAGCAGCTCCCGAATAACGTCAGCATTCATCTCTGAGAGGGTCTGGCAGGTCAGAGAAAACATTGTTTCACCCCACATCCTCTACCCAAGGGCTAAACTACACTGGACTCAACCCAGCAAAGAAACCAATCTCTCTCTTTCTGCCTTAAACGCAGAAGGAGTAGGACCTCTTGTTCCTCAGACTTCATTGCCCCAGGGCAATCACTGAAACTGATGGCAGATGAGGGCAAATTAGGCTAAAGCACCTGGAAGCCTCCTGCTCTCACAGGTGTAACAAAGACTGCAACAGCCCCGCCAGCTCCACAGGGGACCCCAGCTGAGGCCACCCTTTGTTCTGTATCGAAAAATCAAACAGCAGTGTTCTGATTTTTTGTTAAGGTGTCTCTTTATTCCAGTATCTGCCTCCTGCCTTCTTAGCCTTGTTGGTGCAATTAATATTCTGCACTGACTCAACACTACTTCTAATGATAAAAATGCTAGAACATAACTGCATTGAGTCCGGGAGTGGTAGGCTGTTATGAAAATAACAAAAAAAGCACACTGAAGCACTTATTCCCTGATACATACTCCGTTCCTACACATGTTCTTTCTCTCTTCTGTCCCTATTTCTCTTTCTCCCCCACCACAGCTGCATTTTCTTTCGTATATAGATCTCTTTTCCTTTCTGCAGATTTTGCCTCCCTCTTCTAACATGGACATGACCTTCTCATCTTCACATTCTTCCAAATCCATGGGCATGCTTGATGACTGCTGTATGCTACCCCTTCTGGCCACCATTAGTTTATCTATATTAACCAAACTCTGCTCCAGATCCCCATTGCTGTTGGCATGGTCTATAAATTTAAATAGATTTTTTTATGCATTAGGTAAGTCCTTTCTGATACTCATTGCTTTGCCAAAATGAAGTCTACTGAAAGAAGTGCAATTTGGCTGGGCCACAGTGCCAAATAAAATTAATTTATCTTTAAGCTGAAACATCTGTTAAGAGCATTTGACTTCATGAATGGCATTTCCAAACTGCAGCAGTCCAAGGAGCGTGTTGTGCTGCACAGGTATTGAGCCACAGAGCTTCTGTTGCCTGCTTTTAGACATTGATGCAGGAGAAAAAGGCATGAAGGCTTAGAGCCACCCATTGTCGAGATTTGGATCCCAGGTGGCACTGCATTTGCTGCAGGGTGACCCAGTAGGATCCAAAATCTGATATATTTTGTGTGAATCTCTCGTGCTGAACAAGGTTGCATGTGTTTTCCCCACTTTAAAAAAATACCAATAAGTTAATGCAAGTAGGGAGAAAAGTCAGCTTTTCTTCCTATTTAATATCACCTTCCTCTGCCCAGCTGTTTCTGTTGTGAGTCTATAAAGACGTGGTACGGTCCTAAAAGGATGTCGTAGACTCTCTTGTTTTTCTTGGAGCTATAAACCATGTTGAGGATAGGCTCGTGGATCCTTTTGTTATGCTGCTCTGGTGAAAGGGTTTTGTAGTGTAAAGTGACTGACCTTAATCTTTTCACATTGGGAGCTGAAATTTTTTTTCCCCTGAATCTTCTGGTTGTAAGACAGAGTCCATTTATATGTAAGATATAAGAATAGCCTGGCTCAGCAAGTCATTTAGAAAGACATTTGGTCAATGTAAAGGAGCACGGGAAGGAGGGGGAAGGGGATCCCCCCTCTCCATTGTACACTTTTGTCATGGTCACCTTGTGAGTGGGTCTCTGTCGAGGTGACAAAAGAGCAAGGGAATCAATGTAGGAACTATGTAAAACCTCACATATTGCAAGTGTAGGCACGTTTACATCTTACAGCATTATCAAGGCCCATCTTAACAATTTGCCCGAAATCCATCAACGTACCACAATCTCAAATATATCAAAGACAATTTTTTTGTTGTTGCTGTAGTCAGAGGATAAGATATAATAATGGACGAGGACGAAGAGTCATGGAAAGAAATTGAAGAACTTGTTCATTTCACTCCAATCTGAGATGTGAAGCCAAAGCAGTGCATCCCTGTAGCTGTTGCCTTACAGCACCTGGAGCTGTGCTCAAAGAATGACCTATTCCCTCCCACCACAGTTTGTTTTTATCCACCTGTAAGGAGTAGAATGCATGGACAATATCAGTCCTTGCTTATATTCATTATTTCCCACAGCCTTAGTGGGACACGGGAGCATATCTCCACCCTAGAGATGGAAAAGAGCCAGTAAATGGATGTCCAAGTTCACACAAACCAGAGCAAGAGAGAAACTTGCTAATACAGATTTGTATTCCTTCTCCCCATTGCTGCACCTCGGAAAACACAGATGACCAGGTCGCTGGCACTGCTGTAAGCTCTGTGTTGCACTCTGCACATTTAAACTCTGCAGAAGCAGCCCCTCTTGGACAAGGATCATGCCGTGGCTTTTACAGCACCTTGAGCAGAGGAACGGAATCAACCCTGGATGCTCCAGAATATGGCTGATCTCAGCCTCCTCTGGAGCAGTGTATGACTGCAGGGGTAGGCTGACCCTGAGCCAGTCACCTGGGAATGGGGGAGAACCAAAAGTGTCTTCAAACCACAACAGCACAGCGTGGGGAGGTGGGAGAGTGTCACTCTTTTTGGGAAAGAGGCCTTTCAGAGAAAGCTGATTGCAAGGAAGCCGCATGGAGGCTGCATGGACAACCAGACAGAAAGGATGAAAACTGTGTCTATTGAGACTATATTACAATATTCTTTGTAAGGCCTGGGCTCAAGCCTGAACTTGAGCATCTGCTGCAGTGTCCACTAAGGACCACTCACGTGAATCTTAGGGACAGGAGTAACTTCTATTCCATGGCGTCCCCAGGGCCAGCCCAAATAAACTTCATGCTGCTACTTCTTCCTGACAGGAATAACAGTGTGGGTTGGAGCCCTGAGCCCAGAGCTGAGAGCCACAGGATGGGGATAGCACCCTTTCTGGAAGGAAAGTATCACTCCCTGCCTCCACCCCACATTAAATCTTTTGGGTCAGCACTGGTAACACAGAGATGGTCCTGCAGAGAGGAGGAGAATGAAGAGCCTGGAGGGGAAGAAGGAGTGAAAAGGCTGGACTGGGGGAGGATTTTCTTACTTACCACTTCTTTTGTGATCACAGAAAGTGGCTGTGCAATTATGCTGAGGTTTCATCACAGCAGAGTGGGAACAACCTGCCGGGAGTTAACAGAGGTGGAAACCACCGGCATGACCTGGGATTCAGCCCCTGCTAGAGGAGGTTATTCCGTGTCTGTGACTGATTTGTACAGTTCAGCCTCGATGGGCTACAGACACCTCATTCATTAAGGTGTTTTTGTTACACAGAAAGGACAGAATATTCAGTGAAGGGTCAGCTGTGGCAAAGGAGAGAGACCTGTGTACTTGGCAAATGTGAGGGGTGCGACGCTTGCAGATCCCAGGGAAGACTGAAACACTTCTGTGTCAGACTATAGAGATGCTCCCTGGGATTCAGACCCAGGTATTTATTTTTAAATTTAAATCAGGGTAGTGGTGAAGAAGGAAACTACTAAGGATGATACGGAGCTTTTCCAGTCAGTACTACCCAGGAGCCCTGTAGACCCCAAGTTAACCTCTGGCAAGTAACACTGGCACTTCTGTGACTCCTTCGCAGCCTGGTATGAGAATTCTGCCCTTATTGACTTCCTCTTACTGCCAGTCCCTCACCTTGTGGCCATTCCCATTGAAGCTGTGAAATTAGATAGAGCATGGTAGATTGAACTGGAGAGTGTTAGGAGTGTGATTCATAAAGCACTTGTGATTTAAAAATATTTTTTCTTTTAACCCCTTTCACTTGCCATTTACCCTCTAACTCTCTCTCTAAAAAGCCTTTTGAGGGGTTGCTGCAGCAGGTTCCCCATGCTCCCAGCTAGGCAAACATCTGTACTTTGCAAAAGACTTCCATCCTCAGCCACACCAGCAGGTGGGTCTGGCTCCAACAGCCCCTGCTCTGTGCCAGTCAGCCCACGGCTGGTGTGGGTGGGTGGCAGCTTGCCAAGGAGCTGGGAAGGGCAGGTGATGGGGGGATTGCTGCAGGGGAAGTGTACCCAGCAGCCCTCCCCTCCCCTGTAAGTGTTGCTCTCTCTGCAGCTGTGTGGCAGCTCCTCTAATGGATGTCCTGACATGGGGCAGATGACCTGTCCTCCCACCCTTCACTGCCTCACAGCTGTCAGCCTGCCCTTGCTCAGATGCCTGCGCTGCACTGTTCAAGTGCCTCTCTGGGAAAAGCTTCTGTCAGCAAAGCAGGGCCCAAAAATCACCCAGACTTTAGATGGAGCAGTTTTTCACCAGTTTTTCACCGAGCACTCGGGAGACAGAGAAAAGGCAAACAACCAGGGCACAACCAGGCCCCAGGAATGACAAACGCAGGGTTAGAGACAGAGATGCAAACCCACAGCACATCTCCTGCCGCCCTCCCAGCTCTGGGTGCTGGATTGAACAAGGCAGGGATGCACAGCCTGGCAGCTTGGCAGTCGGTGGGATCAGCTGCTGGCAGCGGGCAGCCACTCTGGCATTGGCTGGAGAGGGAGGAAAGGCCACAAGGCAGCACAGAAGTGGAGGATTTGTGCTAAGGCTCCAGGACTGTCTTAAATCTCCAACATCTGCCAATTTAAGTACAGCTGAATTGCCGGATAATTCTGCTGGTGGCGCTCCTGGGAACACCCAGCCCGAGCAGAACAATTTTGAAGGAAATTACATGAGCTGGGATTTAGTGTTGTCTCTTTAGCTTGTGGAAGAGATAATCTGGCCCATTTAATGTGGAACAAAATTTGCTCTGTTTCACAGGAGTAAGGAGATAGTTTTGCCTTGAGAAAGCAGCAGTAAATGACTCTGAAGTCCTGCTGTCACTTGTTTGCCGAGCTGCCGTAATATGGAGTGGCAAGGGCTGTTTTCCTGGGCCGCTTTCTACATATAAGTAACGCTCTTCATAAAGAACACCACTTAGTCTTAAGACAAAATTCCTCTAGTGTGACACAGAAGAGCACTGACATCATTTTTGAAGGCTGGAGAATTTATGGCACAGTTAATTATTAATTTGGCTGGCATTTGTAAAGTAGAAGGGAGTTCTTGTGCTTTTAGGCCATGCTCTCAGTGTGTAAATCTCTCATATGGCTGCCATAATAATATTCCTGCAGCTATGTTGTCACCTATTGTAATTTTTCTGCTAATAAGAAAATTTAAACTAACCAGGAATCCTAAATTTGGAGACTAGTTGTTTATTTCAAATATACTCTAGAGAAATAATAATGCAGTTCTGCTCTGAATTTAATTTAAACAGGAACAGGCAAAACAAATCTCTGCGGAGGGCATTTGACAATAATAAAATATTTCTCCCAGCGGGAGAGCTGGTAGCAATTGTATTGTTGCCATCAAAGCTCACGTTTCAGCAGGTCATTACCATCATAACAAGCCCTTGGACCAACTGGCATGGACATGCAACATTGAGCTCCTGATGGGCACATTATTTCAGACCTTTAACTTCATGGAGAACAAGACAAATACTCCTGGGAGCGGAGGATTATATTTTGAAATTCCTTTCTTTTCTGTTCTGCTTAATAATAAGAGCCTGCGTGTAATCAATCTAGCGCCACTTGCTTCTTTATATTAGGGGAGATTGTAAGGAGCCAGCTTGGGAATGTGAACACCAGGAGTCAGCGACCCTTAATCTTAACGAAACACTAACGATTAGCATGGCCGGGACGTGGCAGCACAAACACTTCGGGATAAAAATGGTAAAAGCAAATAAATGCATCCATATTTTTTTCCACAGCTACTTGGGGTTTTTTCCCGTTCTCTAATAGCAACCACAAGGCGGAAGTTTGTGATCTGTATGGTAAAAGGCAACCTATGGACACACGGAATCAGCTTTTCATCACAAGAGAAAGCACACGCCTTGTGAGGCAGCTATGGCAGGCAGGCTGTACAACGAAGGATAGAGTAATTAGCAAAGTGCCATGTGAAATCAGAGACCTACATTACACAAGAGAGAGGAAATGCAAAGGAAAGGAAAGGTGCAAGTGAAGAAAGCTGGTAAGGAAGATTAACAAAGGCTATAGAAGAAAATGTAGGAAACAGATGGAAGCTGTCCCATTCTTGAGTTTGGTGCAAGATCCAGGATAGGTAATGTAGAAAAATTTTAAAAAGAGGCGTTTTCTCATGCAGAAGCCTGTACACAAAAAAATCTCAGGTGTTTTTGTGCTTAGGGTAGGTTTTTTCCCCACTAGGGTATGACTGGGCAATGCTGCAGGAGGTCACTTAAAAATATACAGCATGAGGGCTTGTCTAGGGACAATATTTCCATTTCTGTTATCTTTCAAAATCTTCCTTTTGTTTTTGGTGGTTTGTTTTTTTATCCATCTGTAGTCTTTCAGCACTGGCATTATTAAGAAACACACATAACTGCACGTGCAATAGCACTGACTGGCATGTGATTTTCCTGCCATTTCTTTCACTGAGAAAATATCAGCTGCGGGGACCACACCAGGGCACTTCTATTGGTGTTTGCCAGACCTTCTCACGCTGCAAACTCACAAGGTCAAAAAATCCCCGCCAACCAAACAAAGAGCCCAAATTACATCGGGTTAGGCCATTACTTGACTGCAAAGCTCCAGAGGAAACTCGTAGCCCAGCGCAAATCCCATGCCACGTAGGAGCCAGCTCGTGGAGCGGCGTTTTCCTTTCAGATCAACACCGACAGCTCTGGCTGAGGGCACGGGTGCCAGTGAGGCAGTGAGGGACAGTGGCGCTGTCAAACAAACACCTCCGGAGGCAAAACCCCCCTCTTGGACTGGGATGGCTTCTTTTATCTGGGGGGCAGGCAGAGCAGGGGAGGGGAAGGGCAATGTAAAGCATGTCAGTCAAAACCTGATTTCACTGAGCCATAACCCCAGTGGGAAGTCTCTTGGTTTGCCATTTCCATATTTTAGCCAAGTGGTGTTGTGGTAGCCACAGGTTGGGGCTGTAGCAGTTGAGAACTCCAGCAGAGTGTGTTGTCTAAGCTATGAATGCCAGCGCCCCAAGACCTTTTTAAAATTTTCTTTCAGGACTTAAGTAGCTATTTCTGGAGTTTAGAAAGGTTTGTGCTCCTAGCCAAACTCCCCCCAGATTCCTACTGAAACAGTTTGAATGAATTTCTGTGCCCGTCCTGGCTCTACTGCAGAGACAGCATAGAGAAAGAAAAAACCCCAGAAAAACTCTGCTGAGACAGAGCCTTAGAAGTGGCTTCATCTGAGAGTTTCATGTATTTTTTCTTCTGTGATGCTCATTTTCTGTTGTATGGTGCTCATTTTCTGTTGTATGGTGCTTCATGATCCTCTCATGAAAAATGGCACAGAAAGCATGATTTTTTAACTGCATGTGAAAACTTTAGTCAATGATAAGGGTCAATCACATGTTGAGGAAGTCTAGCAGTGCCACTTTTTACAGATTATTTTCCCTTTGTATGTGAAAATTTGTAACACTGCCTTTTTCACTTTTACGGCGCACTATTATGTTTTCCTTTGAAGAAATACTTTGCAATAATGAAAAATCAGGAAACTAATAAAAAGGGG